>JAQQRF010000603.1:0-150893 GCA_030523145.1 Trissolcus brochymenae
AAAGAAAAAAAAAAAAAAAAAAAAAAAAAAAAAAAAAAAAAAAAAAAAAAAAAAAAAAAAAAAAAAAAAAAAAAAAAAAAAAAAAAAAAAAAAAAATGACTTGTTTGGAAACAAACTCGGTGTCATCGCGATCTTCATTATCATTTGTTCGATGTTCTCTGGAAATGTTACACAACTAATCAAATCCAACTCAGAACTTTTCCATTCCCACGTATTAAAATCAGTGAGTACACGTCGTATCATCGACTTGATCTGAACGAAAAACATTAAATGCTGTTTAGTGTAATCAAGTACACGTGTTTATTGTGCGCACGTAGGTTACACAATGGTCACAATGACGTCGCACAAAATAACACGCTGAAGAGAGCAAAATGTTATTTCAATGGACAAACGGATGGCCGTCAAGACGAGTCCGCATGGCCGCATTGTAAAAGTGAAATCGCATCGTGTTTGAGACGTTATTTGTAGCACATTAGTATTGTATTGCAGATCGACGGGGTCAGGTCAGGGCGTTGGAGTGTTTAAGGGTGATTACACGCAACGACAAGGGTGGCTTTATTGAAGCCGACTGACGGCGGTTCTCAAACGATTCTCTCGCTACCATGAAAATCAACCCAATTTTCACGATCAATCCTCCGGTGCTGGCAAATATTCTTGTTCAACTATATAACAAATCCATCCACCGAAAGTTTTTGAAAGCCAGAGAATATCGAATTTTCTTGCCAGATAAAACTGATCACGAAAGATGGCGACGATGCATTTTCAAGAGCGCGCTTCCAACAAAATTCCCAAGTACGTCAGCTTCTGGCACAACTAATCAGAGAGCAAGAAATCGATTGAGAACGACTGTGCGGGATTGAATTTAGTCGACAGTTTGACAGGGTCGGGTATAAAAAGCGTAGCGAATAATAGACTCGAACCCTCTCTCCAAAACGTGTCCCTTCACTGCGCATACCACGAGCCGCGCGTCCCGCAATCGACGACCCGAATCCCCACGGAAAACACCCAGTTATGCGCGAATGAATTTGTAATCGTTTCGCAATATACGTTTCTAAGCCGGTAACGGATCCACTTGAATTCAAGTGTGTAGCCATCACATAACACGTAACACCTCGAGACGTGAACAAATTACAACACCTAATTTCATCCCGTCAGCGATATTTTCAATCTGGGACATTTCTTTCCTCTTTACCGTCTTGCAAGTGATGGGTTTTTTATCTCAATAGATTTTATCCTATTACCCTTCAATAACTTTCGGTTTTTAATTTCAACTTGGATGAAATGAAATTGGGAATTACCAATAGATTTTTCGGCACAATTATTCAAATTTGATCGTAAAAAAAGAATAAACTGCAGTTTTAGCATAGCTTCACAATCAAAAAAAAAAAAAAAAGTTTTGCTTTTTAAAAAGGTGTTTGGTTGTTTAATTAAAACATTTATCTAAAAATAAATGCATCAATTTGAAAAAAAGAAGTGTTAAAAAATCGTGGGTGGTCTCGAAGATCCTAGCCAGGATACATTTTCGTGTTTGAAAGGAAGAAAAAAAAAAGTATAACACCGCCCTTTCTAAAGGGTTAATGGCGATAATCCTGATCAAGTGCAGCATCACTGGTTTTCTAAAAGCTTATTAAAATTTGCGGATAGCGTAAGCAGCGCGATTGACAGAGAAGCGTAAGATTTGTCGTGACATGTCCGCCCTATCGCGCACTCGCGACTCCTTTGAAAAATCGCGACGAACAATGGAGAAAGCTGCTAATACACCCGGTTCTGACAAAGTGCTCGTTCCTGCGTAAACACCGGGGTATACCTTTTGCCGGCGTTAATCCGAATCCAACGAGAATCAGTATAATACAATCACCGTACCGGAATGATTAAACGGCTAAGTATGCGTCCACGAAAACTGATTTCTCTCGCGATATCTAACATGCTATTGTAATTCGAGTGCTCGTCGTCATATGTTACTTCAAAATGTCTTTCATCGCAATGTCACACTTTTTTTTCCTCCGCTCATAATAGACTGATATTTGACGATTCAATGGGAATATATTTCACACAAGAGGCGTACAGCTGAACTGTAAAAAAATGTTAAACAAATTGTTATGACAATTTGGAAAATATTATCAACTATGCATACTTCGAGTTTTAAAACTTGACTAGTCCAGTAGAGCATGCCTATTGACTTTGTCTTAATCAAGTTCTCCTATTACAAGAGACAGATGAATGTTGAATTCCGAATAAACCTTCCGATTCGACCCTAATCCGAAATATGACGCTTTTGTGTGTGCGGTTTATTTCGCTTTTTCATTTAATAATCTATTATAGTTAGAATTTAAATCCAATTCAAGACTCTAGCATAGGGCCGATGAATATTTATAAACAAAAAAAGCACTTTTTTTCGTACTTCCGGTTAATTACTGTCGAACAAAAAAAAAATTAAAGGTTGAATGTTTTAAATCCTCATCTTAATGTAAGATTATTTTTCACAATTAGTGGAAGAAATTTGTTGTTACTAAGAATCAGAAAAGAATTGGAACTTGATTTTAAAATTAAAAAAAATTTGTTTAATGAAAAATTAAAGGAACTTAAGGGTAACAACACTTCGCTTTTTGAAATTATAGAATACTCGTTAAACAATTGAACCTAATTAAACAGTCGCGATATAAAAACTAATAAGCTGCACTAATTGTGCAAACCGAATTGCGCGATCTAGACAAGATACGTTACAAAGGAAACGGTGTGTCAGGAATCTCGTTGGTGAATTTGAAAGAGAGAGAGAGAGGAGAATTTTAAAACGCAAAATGCTCGCTGTTGGCGCAAAACGTGTAAAAATTCATTATGCAAAGGAATGAATGTCTCAAGTACAATCTGCGCTCGCCCAATTTTAATCTAACCAAATTAGGTACTTCCATTTTGTCTCGAATGCTTCAGCATTCGAAACGAGTTTAGCGTCGCGATATCATTTGCCGAGGCAGCGTCGACGGTCGGAGGTACACTCTCACTGTAATAAATTTATAACGTAAAAAGGTTAAGCCGCGTTAGCCCTGTTCTTTATATTTCCGCGCAAAGAGAATGAACTCTCCTTGGAGCATCCATGCTTCGCTCTCTCCCGAATTCTTGATAGTAAGGAGAGCAGGGAAATTCGCTTATTTTCCCATTGCGCCCGGCATCTTGTCCGCGCGCCAGTCTTTTCTCATCAGACACACGGAACGCAGAGCGATGAAAATTGGTTCTCGTCGTAACCGGAATATCGCGCTGATGAGCCGGCAATGTCATTCGTCCTGACGTATAAACGCACCGCGTTTAATCCCGTCAGCTGAAATTGTGTGTATTTGATTTTGCGATACCATTCCGATCCCGTTAATTAAAAGCACGCTCTCGCGCGGGATTCGCATGAACGAAAATTCAATTTAACTCGCCGGCTGGGTTTGGTGGGGAGTAATTTTTGTTTCCCTCTTTTTGAATAATTTATAAGCCGTGTCGCGAGAGAGGCAGAGAAAGAGAGACTATAAGCATCGGCTGTTCGATGTGCAATAAACTTAGTATCAACCTGCCAACAGCAGCCATGCTATAATAAAGAAATCAACATGGCCGACCCCGACGCCCCGTCGGCGTCGCCGGCGCCGCTGGTTTCTCCGCGCTCACTTTCGATTTCGCCCTCGAGCTTGTTACCCTCTTGACGCTCAAGAAGGGTGTGGAATTCTCTTTCTCTCGACATACCCCCCTGTCTTTTCTTACGAGCTAGTTTAGGGATGGACCGCCCTGCCCCGCCCAGATGTTCACCCTCTAGCCACTTTTCTCTTCAAGCTGCACACTAACACACGCTCACAAATACATGCATACAAGTCAACGTAGTTTTAAAAGAAAATTCCGTTCCTCGCTTTTTGGTTTCCCCTCTGACACTTTTCCTGATGCCTTTCTTATTCTGTACCGCGCCACTTATCATTCGGCTCCTGACTCCGCTAATCTAACTCGTCATTCTTAATTGCGTTTCATCCCTTTGGATACACCAAGTTAAGTGAAACATTGCATCAATTGTAAAACTTTGTTTCAATTTTCCCCGCTTACTTGCGTGATCCTACTTTTCTAGTCAAAAACAAACGTAGATATATTGATATATATTTTTTAATCATTATTCAAATTCTATTTTTTTTTTTTTTTTTTTTTTTTTTTTATCGGTTTATTTAACACTCTTTCGTTTTTACAAAAGCCGTCGGTCATGATTCAAGTTTTTTGCCGTCTGGCGAAATTCAGTTGCTACTTTGTTTCAGTAGCATGATTTCAATAATGAATGACTTTTTAAATCGGCTCAAGGTTTTTGGGCCATTAAGCAACGCACGGTAGCCCCTTTTGGAGCATGATTAGAGAGGCAGAGTGGAGGTGCTTTTTATTTCGCCACGCCTCTCATATAGATTGCACTGGTAACCGGAATCAATTGCGAGAGTAGATTCTACCGGACCGATATGTTCGTTTGCTAATAGCGGGTTCTGCGGATCGTCCGCTGCATTAGCGGTAGCACATGATTATAAGGTTGATCTCTCATCGGCAACAAAAATCAGCCACCGAATGTTGCCAGTCCTTTTACGTGTCACGCGAGATTCATCAGAACCCAGCTTGGAATATACCCTTGCGTCACGTTCCAAACTTTCTTCAAGTTTAGCTCTTTGAATTGAACTTGGTAGAGAACAAAAAAAAAATTAATTCTGAACTTCTAGATTTATCTATTAGAATCATCAAGCCAGACAGAATGATGGAATAAAACGTTTGTGTTTATGTCTTTTTTTACAGGTGTGGTTTCAAAATAGACGAGCCAAGTGGCGCAGGCAAGAGAAAATGGAAGCTGCCAGACTCGGCATCCCTGATTACCATCATCCTGCTAATATGAGGTAACTACATTTGAAGCTCTACATTTTGCTTGAAAACATGATTGCCCAATTAAGTATACATTTTTGTAGCCGCCTAACACAATTAGACATTACTCATGGTCTCATTTGAAACATAGATATGAAATGACAATAATTATTGCTTGTGTAAAATTGACTCTAATTTTGAATCCTATTCAAAACTGGCGCCCCAAAAATATAAACAGGATTTTAAAACATATCTGTTTTGTTTCAGAACTGTTGGTCCTGGCTTGAGTATTCATAACGAATCATGGTTGACACCCGGCGGACTTCTGAGTGCTCTTCCTGGATTTTTACCGGCCCCGCAAACGGGTTACCCTAGTTACTTAACATCCTCCAGAAGATTGCCATCGCCGACGAATATGAACAGTGTTGGAAGTCCACTTTCAGGTGTTTTTTGAAATTTTGAATGAAAATTCTTAATCGGATCGAATAAAAAGAATCCAAAAGAGATATACAACTCGTGTTAACATTAGCATTATCTCAAGCAAGACAAAATCACGCAAACTCATGAATTGATTGCTTGTTTTAGGCGTCTTAAGTGGTCTTCCAACAAACATAACTATTCAACCGGCGAGTCCACCTAGCAGCGATCCTCGTACCACGAGCATCCAAGTGTTGCGAATGCGAGCTAAGGAGCACGAAGAAAGTATGACCAAAGGCTTACACTATCAAAGGCCAGCCGATGCCAAGGGACTGCAGATGGTGTGAAGAACAAACCACTGGAACATTTGATTCCAGCCTTCAGGATACGATCTAGCTGTGTGTCTCTCTGCGACGATAATCGATCGTATCAAACATTTTTTGGTGCCAGTGAACAGAGTGGCGAATCCGTAGAAGGAAACATCCTTCGTGTTATAGTGAATTTGTAGTACGCAAGACAACATTGTTTTTTTTTCTATTTATTTTCGTACTCCTCGCGGGCGTGCATCTGTTTCCTTCAATCAAAAAAAAAAAAAAAAAAAAAAAAAAAAAGAAAGAAACCTTACCATGCCAAATGAAACGTCTCGCAAAAATGCCATTGTGTAACATTTTGTACAATCATTTTGGTTTGCGTGATTAAAATTTCACACTGAAGGATCTGGAAGGAAGTATTTATGTTTGAAATTTGGAATGCAAAATTGGATTATTAACTCGGCAGTCGACGTACACTTTTGACCGAAATTATTTGATAATCTGTAAAATACGGTGCAATACATAATTCCAAACGAAAATTCGCGTGTGTGACGATTGGACAAACGATGTGCTCATTTCGTGATCACTTCTTGATTCAATTGAAAATCTGCTGGGTCGAATTCGAATCGATACTGTACATACATTGTAAATATTTGTAACACATCCGTTGTATAAGTTAATTTTTCAAACATTATGATTCATTCTAACATGTGATTATTGAAATTAAACTTCGACGATTTGATGTCCGACAAAATATTGTTCGTTTGTGTTAATAATAAATTACATTTTATTTATAGATCAAACTTTTGTGTCGATTTATTCGAATCATTTGTCAGCGTTATATTCATTAAAAAATATATCGTTACATAAATCCAGACAATTTTGTACACCTATGAATTAAAGTAATTCGTATTTCACATTTACGTAACATTAATTCGGCCCAATCGAAATGTAAATATCACGTAATTTCATCTTATTTATTATTAATTTTACAAAATAATATGCGATGTAAAGAAGCGTTTGAGATACTACAATTTCATTGCGCACTGTCTAACCGGACGTAATTTAATTGTTTCCCGTTTGCTCATTTTGTAATTTAAAATATTCAATGAAAACCGTTTTCAATATAAATATATATTAATCGTTTAGTTTCGTATGTGTGTAATGAATAACAAAGAAAAAACCATCCAAAAGTTATCATTCTTAATTGTACGAACGAAAAAGTACACAAACAAATCATAGATGCCATGAGTCATCATAAACTGAAATTTTATACATCTAAGATGTATTAGGAAAATATTCAAGTAGCATGTTCCAAGGACACAAAAGAAAACTATTGTAACTTAAATCATATATTACAGTATTAATAAGCTAAGGTGGCAATTGAGCAAACCGATAAGGTTTTCGATAATGTATATCTAAAATGATTTATTTTATAAAACTGTTGAAGACATTTGTAAAATTACCTATGCTCGTCAGCGTATAAGTGTATATGTTTTGTTCGAGTTGTCAATCTTTTTGTGCGAATATCCTACTAGAAGAAGAACTCCAGTACGGATGAAGATAAAGCCCAAGGACAAACAAATTGAATCAGAAAATTTGATTGCATCTGTAATTTCGAATCAGTCATATAATTTATGTGAAATTAGAACTCCATTTGGTTTGTAATTGCTTGAGACGTTAATAATAATAATTGATAACTACGCAAATTCAAATAGTTGGATCACTTAATACTTGATTCAGGCATGGGCCAAAACACATGCGGATTCTAATGATCCATAATCACGCAAGTTCGGAAACTGCATAAATGCCGAAACTGTAAATGATTAATTAAAATCTTGTAGCGTCGTGTTGGACGGGATCTCTATTAGGATATTTTTCAAGTACCGACGAATCGTTTCATTAGAATAATCTCGTGTCAATGCTTGTCTGAATAATTTTAGATCGATAAAATTGTTTGCAATCGTTCAATGTTTCTACGATGTTCAAATTTGTTGACGACACAAAAGTATACGACTTGTGCTCTCACGTGAATCGCACAAGCTCACTGCGCGACATTCATGCTCAAGAAAAAAAAGAAGAAACAAGAAAAGCAAATTATAAATACTACCGAACGTTTTAGTATTATCTAGAACATCCATTTGTATATAGTTACTTAATAAAAAAGAAATGAGAAATAAAAATTTGATGTACATATTTAAAATATCAGCGTTTCATTTGACTCTGGATCCTTTAATTTCGAGCAAATGAATGACAACATTCAGTTTAATTGGTTTTTCCAATTTTTATTTACAGAAGTGAAAAATAAAAGTAACGAAAAGCGTATATACGCTTCGCTGCATCCGACGAGGCTTTGATTGAGACACAGGATTAAATTAAAACGACGTTTAATTCATGTCGCGAATATAATGTAAATGCGTAAAGATTGACGTTGTAAAAAGGTTTGATAAAATACAAAATGAACTTTTGTCGTCGGTGTCGGTGATGAAAATGTCAGCACGCAGCGACAATGGGAAAGGATCAAATAAATGCGCAATTTCTCTTCTTTGTGCGGCCAACAAGCTGGTAATCTACGCTTATTTTGGTGGTCCCTGGGTTTTAATTAAGTCGAAAGAAAACCGAATAATCGGCAATTCGACCGAACCTCGAGTCGACGCTTCACGAAATCAATTAAGTCTTTATTAAAGCCGTTCTTTGAAATGCTAATGCTTTAACAAACACGTGAGACGTATTAACGAATAATTGAAAATCCAAATGTATTTTGGGCTAAATGCCAAAATCATGCCGTTACTAATCTTGTGCCCATTTTTGCAAACATTAAAAAAACAATGCAATTTTGCATGTTTTGCATGCATTCACCATTCTGAATACAAATTATAATTCATATCTGTTGGAAAAAGCCAAGCTCATAATGATTATAACTTTTGAATGTTTAATTTAGTGGCACCTGTTAAATTCAATTCTATCTCTCGGTTGAACATTGTGTAATCATTGCAAATAACTTTTTTTTGTAAATAACATTAGTCATGAATTTGGAATGAAATTGTTGTCTGAATAAATTTTTATTTTTGTAAGATAAACAATTGGACGAACAATTCTAACTCGTTTCCGTATAAACGTATCACTGTCAGTTGTACACTTTGGCCTGGTCTATGGAGTTAGGGAGAATTTTCAGACCCGCTCGCATGGTTAACTTTGACAAACAGAAATTACCATTTTATTGGGTGAGTTCTAGCGCCCTCTTACTGTAACCCTCTGCCTCTTCTCGTACAGTACGGCACTTCGCAGGGGGAATCCTCTACGCGAGCATTCGAATAGCTAATCGTACCGTTCGGTACCATTCGAAATCCATTGTTTCCATGGTGAAACAGGTTAGTGTTGCGCCACTTCGATTGCTAATCACGTTACAGTTTATCGGGATCGTTTGTTAAATATTTGGTTCATTGAACCGTTCGATTATAAACCTTTCACATGCAAATCCAATTTGACCTTAACGTAAAACATATTTGCTTCAATTAATTGGAATCCAGCTGAATAATTGTCATTTCAAATAAACAATTGAATGTGTATTAAACGAAATGATGATTTTTGTCTTGTACCGGTTAAATAATTGGTATTGAAGGAGAGACGTTATTGGAAATAAAAGTGAAGCAGACTTCAAAAGTTGATATATTAGTTGAAACTGTGTTTAACCTGTGTAAAGTCAGAGGCTTTACGCTGCTGACTTGAGAGGGTTCCACGTCGACACGGAAATCGCGGATTTATTAAATTTGTTTAGGGGTTTGAGATTTCGTAAAGGCGGAGATCGTTCGAGATGGGATGAACGTCGTCCATCCAATATTACCCGATGCTTGCCTGGCCTATCTAACCTTATTGCTTCAGCAGACCAAACAGTCGAGGACCCACCATAGCTCGTACTTCTCAAACGACAAGATCAATCGAACTCGGCGAACCGTCAAACCGTATGTCTATAATAAACATAGATTATTCGTTCATCTTATTACCTCGCGAACACTTCATTATACGATCCATTATTATTTTTTAACCAAAATTACTTTTCAGAAATCTCCACCCCTCTCCCTGTTTTAAATTATGCCACTCTATTTCTATATTTTATTTTTCAATTCGTGTACTTGGTTTTTTACTAACAAAAAAAATGTATTGACACGTAATTGAAAATCATTTTTTTATGCGAAACACAGAACATATGCACAACGAATGAACAGACCCAGAGTTTGATTGATGAAAAGAAAATTGCAAAGCTCACATATGTTTCGAAATGAAACAAACCAATTTTTTTATATATATGTTTGTCAAACTCAGAGCTTTCAAATGCTATTTATCATGTATATGTGCATTTTTACACAACATTCATATTAACGTAATAGAAATTATTTTTGACATTTCGTGTACGGGTAAAAATTCCGCTATTGATTTTAGCTCGCAGTGACTGTTTTTATTCCCATTTTGATCAAAAAAAAAAAAACAAACAAACAAACAAACAAACAAACAAAACAAAACAAAACAAAACAAAACAAAAACAAAAAAAAAGAAAGAAATGAAAAAAAAAGGATTATGATATTTTCAACTTTGTTTTTAAAGCAGAGAAAAAAATGTAATAATTTGTAACAATCACATCTTATTGACTAGAGAGTGTAACGAGAAAAAGTAATTCTTTTGTTTGACTGAACTGTGACTCAGAAAGAAAAGCTTGTTCGAAATTGAAAGAAAGAGTTTTTTTTACAGTTTTAAAATGTGAAATTTCGAAACGTACTGCTCGTATTAATGCATCGTGCTAAAGCCCAGCGACCGCCGGCGGCAAAACGTCGTGGAAGCTGTTTAGCATTATTAATTAAAGCCAAAGTCATACTAAGTTGGCGAGTACATAAGCAGAGATAATATTTACTTAAGTGTTCATTAGACGAGTCAGTGCAAGGATAGCTGCAAGGTGAGGAGGGCAACCGACTGGGTAGAAAGAGTTAGCGCTACAATAAACGAGCTGCATTCTCATTAAAATAAACGTATCTCTCTTTTTTTGCGGCTTGGTAGCAAGTATGACAGTTTGCGGGGAGCGACGAAACGGAGGTTTGGTGGGAGGGATCGTGGAGGGGGGAGGGAGTGGCTGTACTCATGTATATGCGAATTGTGGGGTCAGCCTCGTCTGCGGTGCAAAATATGCGCACAGAAAAGCAAATTTCAACCTTAATTATAATGAAATAGGCAAGGTGACGAGAACACGGTCGCTCAGGGGAAAAAAATCACCAACTTGTGTTATTAAAAAGAGTATGACGATAATGAAAAGAAAGACAAACGAAACAACTTCCGTGTTTAATGTGCTTAATTATTAGCGCTGAATTTAATTTTTCATTTACAGCTGAAGCGAAGCATTTATTTGCAACGGGAGGGATGAATCATCACTCATGATCACTGAGAGTCAGTCATGTTATCGTGTGATATGTTTTGTGCAATATTGCCCAGCAGTCGAGCTTCAGCGACAACTATAAAAATGCCAAATTAAAGCAATATGCTAATATTATGGCGCACAAAATGAACAGAAACGGGAATATTATTGTGACCACCTTTGTCAGCGCGCATCGTGTATTTCGTTTCCTGTGACGAACATTTGATTTTACGCAGTACGCATCGCGTGATTTCCACGAACGTTAATTATCACTGACCACCTACAGCCTCATTACATTCCAATCGACCCCTTAATCAACGCACGATTGGTGTGTTAATTGATTGCTACTCCGTAATTATAACAGTGCACTGCTAGAAACGATAGCGTAATCCACAAAATCAAGAACCAATTGAATCATCAATACACGATATGTTTTATCCCCCTCTTTACGAAATTATATCGTTGCAAAATCATGTACGATCAAACAACTAGTTTTCATTATGAAATGAGACTATTTTTGACTTTGTTGAAATGATAAAAGCAAACAAAAAATGCATAACTGTTTACGGAAAAAGAAGCAATTCGCGTGTAATTCGATTGATAAATATTTGTAAAAAATTTTACATTGAACAACAAATTCGTGAATGGAGTGCATAAGTATTTTACAGGCAATGAACTTATGGGCCTTCAGCTTTTTTTAAATTCGTGATAAATTGCAGTGCTTTCACTCTGCAGCTTTCAAAAGGGAAAAAATTCCATCGGACAAAATAGATGAGCTTTTTTATCAAACTGCCGATGGATTTAATTTTAAAAATCGATCTTTCATCTCACACTCGGCACTGTAATTTCACTTTGAAAATGAATATTATTTTACGGCTCCGTACAAAAATGTTATTACTTGGCAATCTAAAAAACTCGTTATATTGTTTATAGAAGTAATTGATTTTAATTGCAAAACTATCGACTTCTATGACAAACAATGAGCAAAGGCAAAATACAATGGCACAACCGCCCAGGTTGATAACCAAAAAAAAGTAATAACATTTTTTTACATGCAATTTTTTTTATTCAATGAACAATTAATATTTTGTGAATGCAATTCATCCAGCGGTATTTGCTTTCGCGCTTTGAAATACAATTTTGTTTGTAACAAATCCGATCAAACTGATTGTTCGAGAGAAATATATTCTTACACAAATTTTGTTATTTTTAAATATTTGCCAATAATAGAAGTAAATTTTCAAGATTGGGTTGGAAAATCGATGACAGATGATCGAACGGTAAAAATGGGATGCCAAGTGAGGGTAAAAAATTGTGAAACTAGTACCGACTCACAGCGGCTGTTTTTAGTACTACATCACCACTTCGGTCAACTTGTCGGTACAAAATCGACGTTCAACCCTTGTATTACCGCGATACAGAAAACTACTTTTCCAACCAATTAATTCAATTTTCAAAACCAAAATGAAAGTAAATATTAAATAAAAAAAAAATAAAATAAAATAAAATAGACATCATTTTTTAAAATTGTTATTTCCACACAAAAGTTACAAATTACAATAAAACTTTTGTTGAGCAATTTAAACAAAATGAACGATACTGAAAAAATGCAAAACAGAAATTTGAAAGATTATCGAGATTTTGGATAAATGGCAGAGCTACCGTTGGGAAGCGATGAGCGACGTTTGATTATTGTTTGGAATACAAATGTTTCTGCGAATATGAGATTGGATTTGCATGGTAAACTGAGATGCGGCTTTGAGATTTATGGCACGGCATGCATTATTCGTAAGTATGGTAAGTCGGTGATTTTGGCGCTCGGGGTAAATTGAAGAAGGCAAAGGCATGTGTAGAGACAGCTTGGACGTCGCGACGAACTTTTTAATGGACGATTATAATGTTTCGTCACGAAAGAGGTCGGTATAATCCGATCGGTGCCCGCCTCTATTGTCCATCGCACTGGCGGAGTGTCTGCGCGCCTCTCGAAAGGGAGGGATGAATATTCAAAATTGAGCCGCGGGCGTGCCATCGAGCAATGCATCCATCTCTCTCGAACTCTCGTCCGTATGATCGCGCTGTTCTCTCTTTATTTCTATTTGTCTGTCACCCTCTATCTTTCTCGCTCTGTCTGCTGTTTTTGAACTCGCGCTAAGCTCACACGAGCGAGTCCGCAAATTCAGTTACTTCAATTGAAGCCAACCCCGACGCCCCCACGGCCCCGCAAGTGCCGTCACTCCGCATTTTCAAACCCTCGGTGTATGTCCGAGGTTATGAATTTTAATAGCTTTACGCCGCCACGTTTGTCAGCGATGAGAGAGAGAAAGAGAGAGACGGTGTCCGCCAGGCAAAAATATCGTAGACGAGTTTTTCGCTGGACAAATTGTCGATGGATTCAATTAAAGGAGAAAAAATCCGCGCCTTTCGTCCACAGCACTCCGTTGAATTTTGCATTTCGTATATTATATATCGCGCTTTTCTGTTCGCTCGCGTTATCATTTTTGTAATTCAACTCACCTCGTTGGTTCGGCTCTACTTCCGGCGTGCAAGAGCTATTCGATTTCGGTGATATCGTGTGATCGCCCGTGCACCACGGGGGTTCTGATTTTTACCTCCGACAAATGTAATGAGAAATGGGTTTTCTTGATTGAACGGTTTAACGTTGGTCAGTCGGGCTGGATGATTTTTATATGATAGGGGAACATGCATTATTCGCCTCCAACTTGTCACCAAAAGTTCAAACTCTTTTCTTTCAAGTATTTTTCGTGGATACGCAAAATTAATTTCAGATGCTTCTTCCAAAACTGTCCAACTATTAAATATGTTTTGTGTGATCATCAAATTGTTGTAATTTGCAAATGTTTAAATACAAGTAAATCAAAATAATGGAGATTCCCATGATAATACCTTAACAATGCCGTAGCATCCACCTCATCAACTGAAATCATCACGGACCAAAACTCGCAGACGGTTAAGTATTGCATCACTCATTGAAAATTATAATCTACTTCCCTTTTAATAGACGAATTTCATTACTGAGTGGTATAGAACTCATTAAGCTCTACGTTAATATAATCCAACAATCATCCCGAAAAATTTACATTTAATAAGAGTTAATTTTTTTGAATGAAAAAAAAAAAATATATATATATATATATATAAAGTCCAAGATAAAAATTAAAATTATATAATTGTAAATCCGAAAAATAAAAAAAAAAATTATTGCAAAATGTTCTTACGGTAAATGTAGAAAGTATACTAGAATGTTGAATCTTTTAATGTTTATCAGAAAATGAGCGAATAATATAACTGATGCCGTAATTTTTATAATTACTGATTTTCATTATATTATTATTAATATTTTAAGCATTTTTAAATTCTAATAATATATATTAATGACATATTCTATTAATAAACAAACTTTTTTCTTGTACAAAATAATTCAAAGTACTCGATCACGGTTATTAAAAATTAATTTATATAAATTTGCAAAAACAAATCAACTGCGAGAATTGGGTTAATGAAAATACCTCGTTATTGCTTAAACTAAAAGCAGCGGACATGTTTGTCAGTGCCGACAACGTGTTTTTTTTTTTGTCAGAAATAAATCCACATTGAATCTGTGGAATTTATTTCGTTTATCGACGAATTTGAATCATTGTGACTAGCAACAATGAATCCATTGAAACGTCGCGTTCGCATAAGCCAGGAATACACACTTTCGGAAACGAATAAGAAAGGCAAAAGTGGGAATAAAAAGAAGATGAGCGAGGAATTGTACGAGTTTTGAGACGCGGTCAAGCAAGATCGCATTTGGTGAAGTACGTGTGCCCGTAATGAACTCTCGAGGGACCTCTCAAAGTACCTGGCAACCTCTTTCACTTGACACCTTGTATACAGTGTTAGTTCTAACGCCTTTGGAAACACCGCTCCGGCCACTTTCAACACAACACTGCGGCGTTGAAAGGGCCCGACGCGCCATTCGAGGTTACGGGTTTCGCAAATTCGGTTCATTTGATGCATTGTCCGCAGAGAAACAAGACTCACTTCAGAGACAAGACTCCGATCTCGCTGAAGTGAGATGAACGATCGCAAAGACTGTTGAAGTTTACCGACAAGTGTCGTAAACGCATCTTTGATTCATGCACCGCGCCAGATCGACCACCAAATTATGCGTGCAAGTGTTAGCCGCAAACCGCATTTCCAAAGAACCGTATAATAAAATTAACACTTCGTTATTTTGCGTGGAATTCAACTTTTTATATATCTGCCAACTAGAAAAATAATATAAAACTAACCTAAACTATTACTTTTTAATGAATTTAAAAAATTGCGAAAATCAAAAAAGCAATAAACAAATAGACAGGTGGAATAATAAAATGAAAATTTAATTTTGAAGCCAGTTTGATTCACTGATCTTTTTTTTCGGCAGAACATTTTCATTTCGCGTGACGTTTTGTTTGCTCTCTTTTTGAGTATTGACATAACTTTGTTTGCCTGTAACTATGAATAAGCTCCGACTAAATACTCTAAATAGCATTTCGTAAAAATGTGCACATTGCCGCGCGCTGCAGCCTACGGACAATTGTTCATGATTTAATCAAGATCTTATAGACTTGACCAAATACAGACTTGACGGTGGTGACAGACATATTAGATACGATTCAATAGAGCTGTCTACATTGCATTATTCGGCTGGTAAATCTCTCGTACAAACACGAAATCAACTTTTCCCATGACTGGAACCAGGGGTTCTCACAATCACTCGTTTATCCTCCGCTATATTACTTTCCTCTCTCTAATGAAATTTGCACATACGAAAACTTTGTCAAAATGAAACGATTATGCTCACAAAAACAAGTCCGATTTAATGAATAAATTTTATATATATATATATATATATATAACCGACTGAAAAATCAATTTTTGTTCTCTCCTCTGCGTTATTTGCCAAAAGTGCGATTGCAACTGTATTCATATGAGTGAAACTCGGTTAAAAAATCATCATCGTGAAAATTGGATTTTTACATATCAATGGTATGCAAAGTTTATTCAAACGAGCATTTTAAGTTGTGAATATAGAGTGAGAGCACACACTAAGTAACGAAATTTCGTGAAATTTTGCAAAACTGAGTTACACGCGCACGCGGGGGATGGATATGAAAGCGACGACGCATCGAATTAGAATGTTAATGATAAAAATGAGCGTGAAATGGCGAGTACAGATGTAGTTTAGTAACAAGAAAGAGAAAGTGGGATGCACTGAACTGGTTACAAACAAGGGTCGCATGCAATATTAGGGGTATTAAGTCGCCATAAAGAGCGCATTAGGGGTGCGCGCTTGCCCTCGAGGGGTAGTTTAGCGTTTAATTGTCCCATCCCGGGGTATCAAAGGTTTCGATTTCTGCTCAACTACGCATTCTAAAGCGCATGCATACATATTTTCACACACTTGCGACCGGGATGGATGATGCCTTCAAAAGTTACACGTCACGCATCGGCGTACACGATAATGACGTATAATTGTATCAATAGCTTCGTCGCAACATCACAGCCCATTGTTTAATGTCGCACCGTCAAATGCTTTTTCACACTTTTTGATTAACCCGACGCACAACTGTCGCTGCATAATTAAACGTGCTTTCCCTTTGATCATCAGCGCACATTTTTGGCAACAAAAAAAAAAAAAAAAAAAAAACAATAATAATCGAAAACCTTTTTTGATTTCACTAATTGTTCAAATAACTTTTGAAGCTCTGATGCATTTATACATCATGACGCATGATGTCACCGAAGGAAATTTTGTAATTGAAACTATAAACCAGATTTGTGACAAAGGTCATTGAATTAATAAGGCCAACGTAAATACAAGTTGTTAAACTTATAAACTTTCGAATGGCGCGCGCGCAGAATTGGTACGGCGCATCAGAAAGAGACAGAGAGACAGAGAGACAGAGAGGCGAACTCTTGTCATAAAGCCGGTGCAAGTTATTAATTGTATGACTCGGAGAGGAGCGGTGGTAATATAATTTCTTCTTTGTAACACACAAAGCAATTTCTTGCAATTTGATGGCTTGTATAATCCGCGCTGCATGCTTTAGAGGCCTGTCACTCGGAGCTAACTCTGATGCGAGTCTGCTATATCCGAATGTTTGACGAATGCTGAACAATTATTGGATGGTAAGTACGAACTCCGGGACGGATTGCGGCTATGACGGTTCGGCGAATGGGGCACGAGGGTGGCGCGGTACCAAAACGTATAAGAGGAACAGGCGGAATACCCAAGTTGCTATTGAACCGATTTTGAGCAAATATCACTTGAAGCAGGTCGGCAAGAGATGCGCGAGGTCGGGGGGTTAGCGCGCTCAGAGCGAGCAGACACGTCGGCGTCGCGCGAGCGACAGACGAAGATGAAAAGAAGCCGAGGGAGAGGCACGATAAAAGAGAGAAAGAGCAACAGAGCTCACAAGCCCTTCGGCAAATTTCATAACCGAACTTGTCGTATTTGCCGAGATTATTTCAATATATTCGACTCAACTTGGAAATCTGTTTGCAAGCTAGTGTATGCGTGAATGGAACTTGGCGCTTCGAGAAAGCGAGATATCCATCCTGGAAACACGAGCGTATTTATGCCGAATGCATCGTGCGACTGAAGACGCAACCAAACATTTAATCCCGATACACCGATTTGCGCTCGAGATCGTTCCTCAAAGCGACGTTAATATATCTATTTATTTGCCATCCATCTTATTCTATTCCATTTTTCTTTTCTTTTCATTCCGCTCATCGTATTTCTTCGCGATGCACTGTGCTCAGGGACGTCTGCAAATTAAAACAAAACTATAACAAAATAAGCTTTAATCATAACATTTCATAACATATTTTCATGCAAATTTCATTGAATTTAACAAGTCGTCGTCGTCCTTTTATTTAATAATTAAACTGTTCTTTGTTCTCGGAACATTTTTAGAGATTAGAGATTTGAACAAAAGAGTTTAAATAATTCCAAATAACAAAGTTCTAGGAGCTTACAATTTATTTATAACTTTACATTGCAATATACAAGTTTAACATACAATAATTTAACGTTATCATCATCTTTACATTGAGAAAACGAAATGTGAAAATCATAAATGTGTTTTGTTGTTCAGAAAAAAAATAAAAATAAATAATAATTCTTCCGTTTATTCTTTTTACAAAAGATTACGTCAGTTCAAAATATAGACAATTATTGGAGCAGATTTGACTTGATTCATCCAGTTTGAGATTTATCGCAAGCTATTTTGTTCGAATTGCACGATTAGGACCTAATGGACACGCTTTTTGTCGCACTGTGATTTAGGTTTGCTGCAACGATCAAAAATTAGCCAACTCAAGTGTGTGACATTTATAGCTAACGATTCGTAACAATTAGTTAAGACATCTGTCACGATGCGCATTCGTTGAAATCGAAGTTAATTAAATAAAAGGGCCACGACAAATTGACAAAACGAACTGGTTCCTTGGTGGGACACGTGTCGACACGTGCGCTCATCTTTATCGCACTGTACTTGGTCAGAGCTTAATGGTAGACGTTATTAGTTGCCCAGTGTGGACTACTCATATTTTAGTTATTGTGTTCAACGGATTTCACATTTCCCAATGTATTTCAATCTTTGCTACACACACATTTATCGATCCCAAACTTTTATTCTTCTTCTTTTTGAAAGGATAATAATGTGAATGTTGAATGAAAGTATGGTGCAACAAAGACTGGCA
Source organism: Trissolcus brochymenae (assembly GCA_030523145.1). Classification (NCBI taxonomy): domain Eukaryota; kingdom Metazoa; phylum Arthropoda; class Insecta; order Hymenoptera; family Scelionidae; genus Trissolcus; species Trissolcus brochymenae. The sequence continues at coordinate 18,733 of JAQQRF010000603.1, forward strand.
TTAAGCGTACAAAATTGAATTTAACAGGAAATACCTCGAATATCATAAAAATCAATTTCAATTAAAAAGCGATCAAGTTAAAATTATTTACTCGCTAATCATTTGCAGATGCGAATGGGCGACGATTTGTTTTCCGTCAGAGTTGAGCTTCGGTAATTTAATTTGCAAGCAATCGTTGAAGGCATAATTAAAAATTGAATTCGTTTTAGAAATACTCATTATCCTTTTAAAGCTACTCTGTTATAAGTTCGAGCCCTCTGCTGGATGTGAATGCAACTATACAACGGAGAACTTGATTAATTTAATAAAGCATCCCGTGCATCTCTCACAACGATATTACGTAATAAAATATTTGATCTTTTCCATGTGCACATTCTGCAAATTGCAATATAATTGTATATACATGAGTTATAATATCACGGAGAAACACACGTATGCAATTATAGGCTAGTTAATCTCAACCTAATATAGCATCAGACGGGTAAGCGGATCGACATTAAACAGAAAAAAAAAAAAAAAAAAAAAAAAGAAAAAGAAAGAAAGAAATAAAAAACGAAAGAAGGACGCAGATGAGTAAAACGAAAGGCAAATCTCCATTGTTTCATTCGATTTACACCCTGTTCCGTGCCAGCCTGTGATACAGAACCTGCAATTTGAAGGAGAATAAAAAGTTAAGCCCGAGTCGAAGCTCAGGGGTGGCTGGCACACAATACAGCCTGGCTCTAAAATCTCTCTTGCAAACAAACGGCAGATCCCGGTTCAAAACGTAATTGAGATATTGAGATCTGATCAATAACACAGATACTTGCAAGCCGCAAATCATCTCGCTCCACATAGATGCGGTATCGTTGCTGACTTATCATATTTTCGTCTTTTGTCTTGTTTTCAGTGCCTGGTGAATAATGCTCGATACCAAAACAATCTTATTATGTCATCTTTGAAAAAGGCGCATTGTTAAAAGAAGTCGATTTGCGGCAAATAGGATTTATCGTATTGTTCGATACTTTATTGAATATTTACTGTGCGTAATTGTAAGCAGATTTCGTCATAATTACGAATTCAATATTGAATTTATCTCGGTGAAAGGAACAAAATTTTCTCGGTGTAATTAAAGTTTCAACTAGCACACAGCTTTTTAATGAATTCGTAGATTTTTTTACAAAGTGAAGAATCAAAGATTTTCCTTCCACAATCATAGATCCTGATTTTAAAGTTTTGTCAAGAGCGGGATTCGCAGAGACCCTTTGAATGATAGTTTGAAAAAAGTTGTATACCTACAAGAAACAAACTATTACTCTACAATGCTATTTCAAATGGTTCAAGTCGTATAAGAAAAATCCTCTCCATCTGCTCGTATTTCATTTCATCAAAATATTTGTGACCGGAGAAAAGTGGCACTTTGAAAATGTGATATATCTGGAAAAAAAGGAAACCATTGAGTTTCCTGTAATCGGACGAAATTGAGTCAAAACATGTATATAAAAACATTTTGATCCCGACGATTAAGCTGGATCAAAACATACGTCGACGAGCCCGAAGAAACGGTCAAACTTTTGCGGGACGGGGGCACGTATAACAAATTGGGTGAAATCGGTCTGTTAATCACAGAGAAAAGTGAAATGTTTCCATTGATGTGCTCTTGAGGCTACCGAGAGAGTTTTTCTCGGCAATGAATAGTAACAAACACGTAAGTGCACGCCCTGCAATGCCACCGCGTATCCCCTTTCAAAAGATACTTTTGTGGCTAAACACAGAGCGCGACAATAAAAGCAAGTACATGCGTAGCCGCAACACGGGTGTCTGCATCTGCCGGCGCCACGGGAGGTCCTGCATTCAGGAGTCGCCCAACAACGCTTAAACGGCCGACAAAAAAAAAGGATGCCGGGATAGGCTCGTTACGCAGCTAGGTGATACGCCGATCAACTTTCAATTGGCGCGCGTGATACCGCCGCGAACCAATAACCAAGCGACGCACTCGCTACACGACGATGGGAACCGCCAAACCAAGCGCGTAATTGTGCAACCGACCCGGAACGGTAACACTTACGTCTTTTTTTGTGTTCGCCTGCGCGTCGCCCCTAATTACGCGTCCGAAAATACCCTTAAGCGGCCATTAAAAAGCGCCCTCAACCATCGGTTAGGAGGCATTTGCGCGGCCAAGTAAATGGATACGTATCCGGCAGAAACAGAGACTTGGTAAAAGCTCGCAAGTTAGGGTTGGACATTTCTCGCGGGCCAAATCGCACTAACAGCCTCGACGCGAACTTTTCAAGAGACCCGCTCTGCTTTCTGCTGCTTTGACCCTAAATGTATTTTCCGTCGAGTGAAATAGTGGAGGATAAGTAAGGGGCTTTGATACAATCAAAGACTGATTGTTGCGTGCAATTTGGTTAGAAAAGTAGGAAACGCTCGCGGCGCAATGCGTTTCAATTGTCAAACGTGTTGTCGTCGGGTTGTTAAGGAATTGAATATAAACAACCTCTTTTGTGCGACGCTCCTGAATATGAGCCAGCGAATTTTATGCGAGTTTCGCGCGCGGCTTTTTTTTGTTCGTCGCCCTCTCAGAAAGTTGGGTCCTCAAGTATCGGAAGAACCGAAAATATGGTTTCGGAAAGATGATTTGATTTGCGCGACGTTCGTACGAATGCGTACATTTTTTTGTTAAAAAAGCGTGGATATGTACTTGTGCTTCGAATTTCATGTGAGATCCGCTTTACCTCAACATTTATTTTATCTATCACAATGTTGCGAGTTTTATTCTTCGTCGGCAAAATAATAAATATGCGAAATTTCATCTTTAACGTATAACGAGATCAAACACAATGTATATTCAATAGGATTTATAGAGGAGTCAAATATCACGGCTAGAGTGTATCGAGTGACAGATGGTCTATTGTAAAGCATTAAATTGAGTAACCTTAAATAACGAAGCAAAAAATTATTTTACTTCTGATAGTAATAACACGTTAGAACTTTGATTTGCATTTGGAACAAAAATCGGACTTTTGGTTCGACTTTTTGTCGTTTTTATTCGTTTAACTTAATTTTGAGTCTTTTGTAATAATAATAATTTCACAACTTCGATATAATTTCAAAAAAAAAAAAAAATCATTTTTCAATACAAAAGAAATGAACAAAAAATATTTATTGGTATACAAATAACTTTGATTGTAAAATTATGGCATTTATAAATATTTATGACGTGTGAGTGAACAAATGTTGCTTACACGAATGAACACAACGGACATTTCTTTAATACCATTATAAGCTTCTGGTTTCACAAACCTTTTTATGGGAATTAAAAAGATTAAGATATTTAGACTGGAAAGCGCGCTTGCGCGCAGCCAATATTCACCAGGGATCCGAATGTTAATAGTTTTAATGAAGTGTGTACGCTTCTTACATGGGATCATATATAATAATACTAATTTTTAAGCATAACCATACACTCAGCTTCACAACGTGTGAACCCTAAAAGTTCTCAAAGATTGCGTGCGTCTGTGCACCTATTGTAGTGTAATCATGATCAATTGTGCCGCATCCAGACATTCCGTTTCAGCTTTATAATCACGCAATTTCATCGGATTTAGAGTCAATACACACAATTTGCATTAACGTTTTCCATCGCTGCATTAGAATAAATCAAACCTCATTCTGTTCTTCAGTCTTTTGTTGTTTTGGTCTTGAACAAATTTGTTTAAAAAATGCAAACAATTTTCCTCGCAGATTTTTTTTTTTTCGCAAAACTTTAAATCTATCTTAAAACTGATTTCTAAATTCTGTCCCCGGAACAATATATTGTTGATCGCCCTTTAAATTTAAATTAGATTCAATTTGGTATCCCCCAGTTGCCATGACACGTCGCTCAATTAGCATCTTAACTGATGGCGCATTCACGCCACCTACATCAAATTATAAAACAAAATCATGTGCAAAAAGTGGCCAAAGACACAGTCCTCCCTTGAAAGGCGCACAATCTCGTTTTCCCTCTGTGCCGCGCGACTCGACTCAAAGTGTTGTGCATTCCACTGGGATAAAAATTGAGGGAAATGAAGTCCGTGAAGCATCTTTTACATCATCATGCTTTTGTCATTTGTATCTTGTCTTTTTCAGCGAGCTCTTTAAAAAGCGCGATTGGCCAAGTGGGTGCATAATCTTGCACCAAATGCACTAATTGGTCTCATTCATGGTATCATTAAGGCCGCAGCTGTGTACCATCGGCGTATTAACTCTGTGGGCGATTTCTCTCGCGCAATGAGAAAAGATTTCTTTTCATCGCGAGCAGTGCGCCACTTGCTGCGACTTTTTTTTTGCCGTGCAGCTCGAAGCAAAAGGTGGCATACGCACACATGTAAAGGTGCTTGCATCTCAGTGTATGCGCACCAAGGGATCGACTTTTTGGACAAAGACAAAACATCATCTGGCGTATAAGCGAGTGTACGGAAGAAATACAAGGGGAAGTGAGAGAAGTAAAGAAAAAAAAGAGAGGAGAAGTCGGTTGAACGGTTAGAAGTATGAAGTGAGCATATTACTATTGAGAAGTACCTGGCTTCGAGATGGGGCTGCCTCGGAATAAAACGGGGGTGGTAACGAGGCACAAATGGGGTGGTACAATAGACACTAATGGATCTCAAGCTGCCACAAGAGACGCTGCTTTTAATCTAATTGTCCTACGGAGCCGCCACGATCTTGCTTCCCAACTATCACCGATAAAATTGTCACCATTCAGCTCAAATGTTTAATCAAGAATAACGTATTAAACGATTCCCACCCTACAGATTTTTTTAAGACACTTTATATTCAATTTCATAACTTGCAATATCAATTTTAAAATGAATTTAAAAGAGTTTTACCTATTATGAATAGTTGCTCCTATTATCAAAAATTTTGTATAATTCATATAACAGAATCTCAAAATTGATTCAATAGATTTTTTAAATTGTTTTATTTAATGAGTTTTCGTCATATACCGTCAAGGTATATTGTAAAAACTAAGAAAATTTATGTGTGAATTAAAAGATGAAAATATCATTAATAGGTGCAGGTGTCGACAATATGTTCAACTGCTTTAGAATTCATATTTTTTGCTTCGCGTGGCTGTTTTGCTCGACGGAATAATAGAGGACGATCGATTTGATAGTCCTGATCTAATAAAAATTACAAAATGTCACATGAATCACACGATGTTTGTTCACGTTGGTGAACGGGGAGCAGGTGCTAGAAGTAATAACCCTAATTACAAATGCTACGGTAGCAACTAATAATCAGTACAGTAGCGATAATAACTTATCATCCCCCTTTGCTAGAACTTGGTCGCGCATCGGATGAATTTCTGATAAAATAACCGGATTGTAATTGCAGTTGTGCGTGTTGCTCGAATAAATGATTGGACCGTCAGCTATATATGATATTTTTCATGTACGCACGAACAAACGACCATGCGCGCTCAAACGGGGGCGTCGTGTTTGCCCTAGCTCGTGGGAATTCCGTTGAAATCTTTTTCCGGTGGACCCGAAAACCAGGAAATCATCATAATGACTCGTTTAAATTGCGAATCGCATAATTCCGCGTTTCATCATTGTCATCAGATATCATTAAAAATAAATCACCTGCTGATGATATACCTCTTTTATCCCACGCGATATTCGTTTCAATTCAAAGTTCATCCTCCTTTTGGCAAAATTGAACATTTTTTTCTCAGGATTAAAAACAAAACTCGTCTGGTGACATTCTTGATGTACATTAAAAATAATGTAATGTTAATGTGAAAGTTTATATAATTTTTGCACATTCGTTGAAATACCAAATATGATATGAAAATGCCGAATGAAGATAAAGCATCAATGTTGCAACTCGTCCAATTAAACGGATTATAAAAATGCTTCATCATCGTATTTGTTCGATGCTTAGAAGATTTTTTATACGTACTTGCATAAACGATGAATAAATTAAAAAAAAAAAAAAAAAAAAAAAAAAAAAAAAAAAAAAAAAAAAACTAAAAAAAAAAAAAAAAAAAAAAAAAAAAAAAAAAGAAATAATCAGACAAACAGATTGTGAACTACTTTTTATTTGATATTCATTTGTTATTATAAATCGTATTTATAAGAGTATCCTCTCAACTGTTTACTATGAAACGATATGAAAAATGTAATACTGTCTTTTTTAACCACCAGTTTGCGGAGGTGTATACTCAAAGTCTAGAATGCTACACAATTACTTGACTGAATTCGTCGAATTGATTTACAAATATAAACTCAACAAAATGAAATTAATTTGCAAAAACATCATACAATATGTACACAAATAATACTGGCGAATATCATTGAATTCAAAAATAATTTTATCAAGTTTTTTGATTTTACATGTCTTTCTTACCTGTCTAATTTTATATAATCAAATATTTCTATTCTGTGTTCTAATATAATTTCAAATGTACAATGATTACAATGTCCGTCGAAGCAGATTCTCACATCTGTATCAAGTTTAAATTGAAATTCGATTGAGTCTCACTGCTATTATTCATAAGGCGGCCTGTGAGATTCTTTTTCACATTTCAATTGTTTTGTCGATGAGACAAAATAATTGCCGTGTTATTTTTTTCATTCATTCATATAATTTCTTTACACGACTAAAGAGAATACAAAACAATAATTTTTTACATGGTAAAAGATCGAGTTCAATTATTGTCTTTTTTCCGTGCTTTGAACAGCATGTGACATTGATTAATCCATAATAAATAATATACACGATTTAAGTCAGCAGCATGTCAACAGTCTTTGGTTTTTCTTTTATTTTTTCAAAACTTTTTTACATTAACTTGTATTCATTTAGAATTCGAGATGAAAAAAATATAGTTCATATTTTTTCCATTCTTGGTTGATACGCTACTGTTAAATATTACATGACACTTAAGGATATTTCTTTTTACAATCTTCAAAGTTTAATCTCAATTCAAAAACTTTTCCCCTTATTGATTAATGGCTGTTACTGATTTTAAATAAAAAAATTTATATAACGAGATTAAACTTGGAGCATTTCGAACAAAGCGTGTAAAAATTGAACTACGTACATCCGACTGCCAGCAGTCAAATCTCAATTAAGAACTTTTCTCCTAAAGTTACTTAAAAAAATAAATAGCAAAAAGTAACAAATAAATAATACAAAACGAATTCGACTTTCATGTTCAAACAAAAGGAAAAAGCTGTTCCTTCTACAGTGTAATTTTCGTTGGATGAAAGTAGTGATACAAAACAATAAATTTATTCGTTGGATTTATACAATTGCGTGTGCTTCTGCGTGATTTTTTCAATTGTCCGAATTGCGCAAAATTTCTTCGGCCTTAACTCGTAAAACCTCGGCGCTCTGCCTTCGAATTTCATCGTCAGACGACGTCGAGTCCTCTTCTCTGTCGTGTCTCGAGCTCAAGTTTTGCGGTATGCTTTGGACTCCAAGATTGAGCGGATGCGCGTGCATTTGGTTAATGGATCGTGAGTCTACAATACCGTGATTAAGAGCGCTCCCGTTACCCAGATTTACAACAGGTAGGACGGTACTTAAGGTAGCCAGGTTCGACGGCAACGGTAGTCCTATGCACTGCGATAAGATCGCCTGCAGTGGCGGAAACTTTGGCGGATTTGTGGCCCACGGAGGAAAAACCGGCGGCATGAACCATGGAAAAGATCCCGCCGTCGGTCCGACTGACGGATCTCCACCGGACGAAATTCCTCCAGCCTGTTGCAGCAACTGAGCGTGGATTGACAAATCGTTTACTCCTAAAACCAGACAAAATAAACATACAGACCGATTACTTTCATTTTTCACAATACAAATTAATTGATCATTCATTAATCAATTCAAAATAATAATGATCAAATTTTTTTTATTATTTCTTTTCGTATTCAATTAGTTAGTTAATTAATTGGATCATTTCAGTGTTGATGAAATGAATGTCAGGATGTATTGGATTTAAAAAGAATGTAAATTTTATCTTGATCGAGAAATTTCGAGAAAAGCGAAAAGAAAAGAAAAACACATTGAATCGAGACAATGGAATAACCGAGAAACCACCAATAAGATAATCCTATAAGGTTTCCATTCAAGTGAAACTGTTTATCAAGAAGATCAAGTGTTATGGACCAGCTTCATCAAAGTGTGTCATAATCTCGTTACCCGAAATTTAATATACGTAAGGACAAAGATAAGGTGCTACCATTCTTTCTAAGTGCTTCTACAAATTATAACTATACCACACTAATCCGGTCATTTGTCATAAGCCTATTTTCGTTCAATTCAAATATACTTTTCCAGTCGAGACTTCACATTTTCAACAGGTCATTAAGAATTTACCAATGAAAAAAAAATGTTTTTTCTTTTTCCTTAAATTCGAACAATAAAATGAGGGAGAGAAGAGGGTTTCTATTTTTTAACTTTTGTCAGATGGAAGTGAAATCATTTGACCAAAAGAAAAAAAAAAAAAAAAAAAAAAACAACGGTATTTAAAAAAACACGCAAGTTTTGGTTGTGCGGCAATTAATGGTCTAAAAAGCCGGCTCGGAGTGGCATAAGGCAATTGGTGTTACGTGCATACGACACCGAAGCCTCAATGAAAAATATATTAGTTGTCCGAGTTGGTGTTTGCCATATCGTTGATCGCATTCCGCGCGCGATGTTTGCTGCCACGGGCAAATTAAACATAATTGTGGCCGATCATATCTACCCTGCCCTAACGACTGCGTGTCATTTTCGTATCAGTCTCCGATGTGAGCTCGGCTGAATTGGGCTTCTAATTGCCGTGCGACCAATCGTTACTCACCACCTTGCTCGACGTGCATGAAATTCGTATCTCTGCCAAGCTGCTTCTCCCGCTTTCGCCATTTGGCACGCCGGTTTTGAAACCATACCTGGAATCAGAAATATTGTCATGGATAAAAATCAAACATTAATATCGAGTACCATTACCTACGATAACAATCACTTTTCACTCGTTACGTATAAAAAAATACTACAGAAAAAACAACAACAGAAAACTATTTGAAAACAGAAAAAAATGTTTAATTTAATTGATTGGATTGAAAACTGGAGTTTACACGTCATCTGATTGTGGAAATTGCTCTCGAGATAAGTCCCCGATCAATTGAAATGGAAGTGGCATAAACGCGAACTGACGCAAAGCCAAGAAACATTTGATTCAAATTCAATTTGAGGGATGCGCATTAAGAAATTAACAAGTTGATAATGCAAATTAAAAGTATTGCTCGCACGGGAACACTGAATAATCGCAACAACGGCTGAAGCTTTGCATGCCCCTATCAGAGCGAGCCAACAAAAGCCAGCTTTCGAGGCTGATTAAGCTAATTGTTAACAATTATCCTGATTTCCTCCGGACCCCTGAGTGGCAGTGGCACAACCCCTCTATTCTGCTACCAGCCTCCCCCGTCCAATCTTCTATAATACAGAGCCCATTGCCTTAAAATGCTTTCGCTTTCCACCCGAGCAGATCTAGTTTTGCTGGACGCATAACGTAGACCTTTTATCCGAACGCCTTACGTCTCTATTGCACCGGTGAAGGGGATGCAACACCACGAATGACGACAGCGATAAACCATTCAATACTCGAGAGCTTTTCATTTTGATGCGAATTAATCGCCCGTTACATTACATTACATACAATACCCCATTATTTGCCCACTTTTTAATCCAAAATTTATACCTAAATAAACAAACAAACAGTGGATTATTTTTGATACACCCAATGGCATACCCTGGAACAAAAATATATCAAATTGTTTCCCCTTTTGCTAATTACTTCACTAACAAAAAATGAATGCTTGAATTGCATGTTTTTGGATTTACTTTAACTGCAATGATAATGTACAACGATTTTGAAAATAGTTATGCCAGAACAATTTGAGATATAATTTGGAATGTAAATTGGTATAATACCATTATGTAAAAATAATGTATAATTTAGCTGCAAACCATAGACTGGATATTAATATTTGGAATGATATTAAACTTTAAAGTTACAATTGTTGGATGCTTTTCAAGGGTGTAAACGAATGAAATTCCACAGCGAAATAAAATGAAAAGCGGCTTAGAAACTCTGTTAATTCCACGTTAAGTTGATGGTGTTCTGGCGAAATTTAATTGCTTAATTGTCATTATTTATTTAATCGTTCTTGAATACCAAGTCTAGCGCCTAAGAGCTCGCGAACTCTCTCAACGATGCTTGTCACTCAAACGACTCGTAATAAAGCTTGGTTCTGAGAATTCGTCAAACGACACCGTACAATAACGCTAAATAAAAAAAACCCTTTTGATGATAAAAAATGTGCACGCTGTGATAAACTGTGTGCCATGAAAATTTATTGTCACATCAGAAGAGTTTCTGTGTCAAGGAAAAACTTGTGTGTACAATTTGAGGAATAAAAATTGAATTAAAAGACAAAAGTTTTTGCGACTGTGAAAAATCGACTATTCGCGAATGTATATACTCGGCACAAAAGTCGAGGTTAAATATAGCGGTGATTTAAAAATTGGACATTCAGCGTGACAACACAGATAAAAATTGGCCGATAAAATAGTTGGTATCCATTAGTCGGGATGAAAATGTATGCGGCCGAAAGAACGCGCGCAAATGGACGTAAATTTTGAATTTGCAAAAAGAGGAGAGAATCGACAGGCAACCATATCCATTAACACCCGGGCAGAGTCGGAAGCGATCGATCGACAGACGTTAATGTCGAAAAATGGGGTAATTTCGCATCTGAAATTGGTAGCCAGGATTTCCTAGATTGAAATAAAGTGGCCGTGGCACCACTGCGCCAGGCGGATCATTTAGCGGTTTTGTCGAGCGACGGCCAATTGGCGGCATTGTCGCTTGGCTGTACCACAATGGGCCAATCGGAATGCTCTGTCTCGCTTCAACCGCCGTTCGCTCTCTCAGCCCCTGTTGCCCGCCGTGCGTATCTATCGTGTATACCGTCGCCCTTCTTCCTCGTATCCACCCCCTTCGTCGCAAGGGTGTCAGATAGTTACGCTAATCGAGTAACCAATTTTCCTGCAATAGAAAAGTCATTCTCCCATTCCGCGATAACTACGTGGTAATTTAATCCTTTATTACGGTTGAACGTCACTTTAGTAAAAACACCCACTTTTTTCACATTTATCCTCGATAATTAGTCGCGATCATTTTTTCATATATATTCAGACCTTACCAAGGCTTCATCTACCTAAAGATTAAAATTACAAAAAATATATAATTATAAAAAAAAAATATTTCCAACAAAAAATGTAGAACTTGTTAATTTTATAATTTCAAGATTTCGACTACAAAAATGAGTTTATGATCAAATACGCGCGGATTCGTCTATGTTTAATAGGGGAGCAATTTAACAAGCTTTTGTGAAATTGCCTTTTGTGAAAAGGAGGTGCAGATGAATTTCTGAACAATAGTCTGTAATTAGTGAAGTGGCTGCTGAAGTTGAGTCGTACATATGCGAGGGTTTTTTTCTTCAATTAAGAACCGAGACGATTTAAGTTAAACTCGAGTAATTATAATGATTTCCTATTTCCATATCAACATCAAGTCGACACTACAACGATAATCAATTTCTCTCTCTTGGATTGGTCTCTTTTGAATAGTTTTTTTTTTAATCCAGTGGAAAAGAATTATCAACAGGTTTAATAATAAAAACATCAAAAATAGAAAGTTACAAGAAAGGATATTGGTTCAGAGGCTCAAACGACGTTTCGTGCTACGAGGGTTCTGAGATCAATTCCACCCATCGACTAAATTCAAATAAGTGAAAATCACTCACAAAAAGTTTGAATATACACTCACAATAAGTGGAGAACTTCTGGGCTTATTCATTTTGTGAGTTATTTTCACTTATTAGAATTTAGAGAATTTAAGAATGTTTATACAAATTTTGTTTTCTGTTCGGTACCTTGGATACTTTTAAACTTTCAAAAAGAATATAAAAAAAACATTTATTTTCGAACAATTTTCTTGTTCGATTTAATAAAATAGATTCAAGTTTTCTTTTTTCTTTCAAATATTTACTTTTGTCAATTACTTTTTCAATTGTTATGAAAATGTTGTTCCAATTTTTATACAGTAACCGAAAAGATAATGGAAAATTGACTGTTGACTGTGTTGGAGTGAAATGATAGCAATAACAATAACAATCATGCGAATCACATAAATATTCATGTCCATCGATAATTACAATTTGGCGTATCAAACGAAAATTTGTGCGAGGAAAAATATGTTCGTCGATATACCTTCACACATTGAAATTAATCTACTACAATGTCTCACTCGTTAGCAAATAATTGAATGCTGTCCGCATTAATCGTGAATTATAAATTCAAGCTATGGAACTGCAGCATACGAGAAATTTATTCAATTCGTTTCGTTTCAATGTTATTTAACATTGTTTATGTCAAAAGCGCGAATCGACGAAAATACTTTGCAAACAAATTTTCGCGTCGCCAAATTTGATTTCACTTCGCCAATCAATGCTCAAAACTGATGAATCCCGATTTTATAAAATAATGGTTTTGAAATAAAATATAAAGCAAGGGTGATCAACACACCATTGAACGAGTTTAATCGGATACAAGGATAAAATATACAAATTTTCACGTTAAATTCAGTTGTCACAAATTGTTTTTTTTTTTTTCTTTATATACAACCGGTTTATAGTCTTCTGTTATTTCAACAGCGACTTTTTATTGATAAAACTATAAATCAGCGATTTCATATACTTCATAATGAATGATCAGCAAAAGAAAAAAAAATTGCAAAATTTGTTAAATAAAAAAATTAAGTTGATATTTAAATTTGCTAACCTGCACTCTTGCTTCGGAAAGATCAAGACGTAACGCCAACTCTTCTCTGGTGAAAACGTCTGGGTATTGAGTTTTTTCAAACGCCCTTTCAAGCTGGTGTAGTTGGAACGTTGTAAACGTCGTTCGCGACCTTCGAACTTTTCTTGGTCTATCTGATTCACTTAAATCCATAGAATCGTTCAAAGTGTCCGGAATTTGGTGATCCACCAGTTCCGTATCGCCGGCATCTCTCACCACTTCAGAAGATGTTGCGTGGTCTGCAAATAAATTGAGTTTATATAAAATAAACATTTCTTCACTTCCTTTTTTTTAAATTCTTTTTTTATCCTTTTAATAAATCAAAATGCAACATTCAATAAAAATGATTGAAAAAAAAAAATATTAAATCAAAATTACAAATAAACAACAATAATTTTATAATCATTTGAATTATCTCTCAAATGATAAAATTATTTGGAGTGTATAGATTTTTGTTTGTATTTTATTGTTATTTTATTTTTTTTTTTTTTTTCGTATCAATAAGTGTTATAATTTTTTGTCAAGCGTTTCTCGTTTCGTTGCATCGCTATTATTTTGCTCGTAAAAATATAATGTAGACAGGGATCAAAGTTTGACTGCACGAGAGCGCGTTCGATGAATCACAGCAGACAGAAACAGCGCGATTTAGTGTCCTGATGTCCAGTGCATGTACTCCAAAACGAATTTATCGTTCTGGATATTGTTTTAAGCCGTAGCGCATCTCCCAATGCACTCGAATCGGTGCTTGTCGATGAATGTCTGATCAACGGCTTTGTCAATTTTAAGCCTCTTGATTTGTCTTTTTTTTAGAATATAAAATATTATTTTGCAAACGGTACCCAAAACAAACTGGCGTCGATACAAGCGCAACTGCGACGTGAATTTATTTGTTAACAAACGTTCGGTACCTCCGTGTTTCATGCTACAATCTTGTCCACGGGCTTTCAAATTGAAATGTTTTTTAACGATTGAAACAATTCACAATGAAAAAAGTTTGATAACAGTAAATAAAATCCAACGGCATTTACTTTTATGATCTGTCAAATGATGTTTTTATTTACCCAATCGAGTTAAAGTACAGATCTACATTAATATTGATCTACAGTCTTAAAGTCATAAAAAAAACTTGTATTTATTGAATTTGAAAGTTTCTTTCCATCTATAAGTTTGAATAAATAAATCAAACAAGTTTTTGAGTAAAAAACAAAAAAAAAACCATTTCAATATTTCAAATTGAATCAGGATCAAGATTTATTGTACATGCGCACTTGAGTTTCACGTATGTGCACCCAAATAACAGTTCCCATCTCTACTCTATTATGATTTATTTCATTTGTTATCTCACCAATCTTGTTTAAAGGTACAAATTAAATACAAATAATTGATTTAAAATAATAGTCATTGAAAGTACTATAAGCGAGATAATTAAGTGAATTAATTAATTAATTAACTCATGTAGGACAATTCTGTAGGAGTAAATGTGAAAATTACTCATGTTTACGTTCGCTAAGAGGCGCATTATTGTACGCACAGTGGTACGCGCGTACGCACGCACACGCGTAAGCTTGACAATAATCCTCAATGAATAGAGAGATTTTAATGTTTTTATGTGCTCGTACAATGGATGCCCACTCGATGCCAAAGCACCCCATCACTTTTTATTGCATCCACACGTAACCGGGGATGATGCATCGTGAAATTAAAAATGTATTTACTACGGCAAGTAGTCTGCAATCCTTGCATATTGGCACTTGATGTTCAAGGATTATCTAAACTTACATATATGATTGACAAATAACAGACTGCATGGAGTTAAGTTTTCAATACAAAGAGATCATCATAAAAAGGCTCTGCCAATTTTTTCTCTTCTTCTACATTGACTGCAATTTTAATCGTAAAATTAATCATTTGACTTCATCATTGTTATCTTTATCTGTCATTTTGAACATAATTTGCACAAAAATGAAAACTACTTTAATTAGATACTAATTTTATTATATATATATATATATTGAAAAAATGATTTTATCATTTCTAGAAATGAAATGATAAACATTTGTTAACGTTTCATGCCCGTTTCAATTATTGAAAATTACTTGCGTGTCTGCGAGTCGCTCGCTGTGTGAACACGTGCGTTTTTGATTCGCTAATAATACGTAGTGTGTAATCAGAAAGAAAAAAATTTTAGTTGAAGAAATAAGAGAAGTTTAGCGTTTTACGTGACACGTGATAATGTAGATTTGTGTTATAGATTTGTCATTACGCGATGACCCAATTTCATCAAATAAAAGTCAATCTCATCTGAAATGGCTCGGGAGGAAACCGTCTTATATGTCAACCTGGACGTTATTCAGTAAGAATTTATTAACTGTATGCAATTTGTATAAAACGAGTTTAATTAAAAATCAATAATTGTTTGATTTATTTTAAATTATTAAAATTTAATAATAGTTTAATTAATTAAAAATTGTCTAATTTCCATTGAATAATAATATTATTTTGCACATCTAATTATATTTGTTTTTTATTTGTTTCGTTAAAATTCATGAGACATGAAATAAAAAACTGTTCCAGCTAATAAAAGCAGACAATCCGGATTAAAATAATTGTTGAAATTCATTTTACAATATTTAACAAAAATCAATTCGAATTCAGTGAAATGAAAAATTTGTGAAATACAGTGTGTACAAGCGTGACAGCTAACTCAATTGTTGATGAATCACGTGAGTTTGTATAGGTTGGACTAAACAGAAAATCGAATCTTATCTTTAACTAATTCAGACTGGACAATAATATTTACAAACCAAATTATCCATAGCATGAAATATAACTTAACAAAATGTTGTTTTTGTCAAAATGAAAGGAAAAAAATTTGTCGCATAAAAAGTGTCATGCTGGAACTTGCAGTCACTCACAACTACTCAAAAAGAAGTGATAAAAGTCAACATTTACATACAAACGATGATGAATTAATCTCAAATTAATCAAGATTGGAATTGTTTTTCGCAATATTTTCTTTGAAAAACACACACCCTCACTTTTTCCAAGAATCCTATCTATGCTGTAAAAATTCCTCTTCTGGTTATAAGTTTGTGCCATTTTGTAGAAATAACACTCGTTGGGGATGAAAACAAAATCCAGCACGTGATGTTAATGGCACTTGTCGCGATGACGAGCATAAGCGTTCAAACGGGAAAGAACAATTTTGCGAAACCAACAACGTAGGTCCTTTGTGCAGTGCAAAATTGAATTTGGCGCTTGCGATGACACGAGTTGCGGATAGGTTGCTTGCAGCATGAGCAACTAACGTCGGAATAATGCTTGCACCGAAAGCGCGCAACATACTAGTTGTCGGACATGGAACCAGCCCTTAATATCGTCTACGGTATCCCCACCCTAAACTCTGACACCGCCATATTAGCCTTATAACCAATGAACGCTGACGCTTTGCACGCAAGCCATCTAAATGGAGGCATTGAATAACAGCTGGGCGGGCAACATTTTCGTCCTTCTGATATTTCTGTCTTGCATCTCTATCATCGCTTTTCTACAATTCTCTTTTGTATCCTGCTTGTAGTCCCTTCTACTTTTTACACTCCTTCTGATCCCACAGTGCTCGGCCACTCAGTATCCGGCGTTAAATTTCTTCAATTCTCATTAATTCTACCTTCGCGTGCTCCGACCTTATTCATTTCTTTTCATCCAATATAATTAGCATGCATCACCAACATTGTTTTTTCATTCTCATAAGCTTACAAATACAAAATTCGTAGCCGAGCTTTCAATGTTATAAAGTCGTTCTTAGGATCAAGTGTTCGGAACAACTGCAATTTTCGCACGTTACAATTAGTAGCAAAAATTAATTCGCAATTTATAAGATGCATACTTATAATAATAATTGCTTTTATTTATATAATTGTATAACTTGTATACTTCCAAACTATTTCCAGTCTACTTGTCTGACTAATTATAAACTGATCTCCTTGATAATGAAACGTTTGATTATACTTGAAAAATTATATATATATATTATATCATTTTTTTGAGATTAGAAGTCGTTGAACGATCAGAAATCAGTTGGCTGACTAATTACTAACTAATTTACTCACTATAATAAAAACGTTGAATACTGCTTAAGAAATTGTACTGCAAGTTTTATTTCATTAATAATAATAAAAAGATTGTTCTATAATTTTCGTTCGATTGCTTCGAATAAATTACCCATTTATGAATTTTCTTTACTAACCGACTTCAAAGTCAGACTAATGCAATTAAAAATGTTTTTCAGAATTGAGTATATAATGCATTACGTGACATCAAATTGAGATAATTTGAATAAAATCGAACATCTCTTTGATCGGATTCACGCTGAAACTGATAACTTGAACATAATTGTCATATTGCGAGTCCAGGAAGTAGCAAGAAAGGCGTGCACGACGCCGTCGACAATAGACGACATTAAATCTGCAAAAGAAGAGGATGCGCGCGAGAAGGGAGCCGGAACAAGGCGTAAAGGAAGCAGATACAATTCACAATGGACTCGGCGAACCGATATGAAGATCAAACGACTCCCGGCGAGCATTCAACGTCCATAACCGACGAGTGAGTCAGTGTCAAAAGTAGAATATATAAAGTGCCACTGATGCTTCGACAGCTCAACACGCAAGTTTGACAGAACATCAGTCATTGATTCCCTCGATCGTACAATTTTCAGTCGAAATGTTTTTTTCTGCTACCATAGCTCATTTTTTTTAATTTTTCAGGTTGTCTTTCATCTTCTAACTTTCATTAATACAAAGGTCAACTTGTATGAATGATTTTATTATTTTCTAAGAATCAACAACATCTTTCATTTTTATTCAAATTTTCGTAAGTTGCAAAATAATATTGTGAGTGTTTTGATATGACTTTGTTATTCGAAAAGACTTAGAGGGTTGAAATCTTATCGAAAGAGAACCTAAAAGTCGAGTCAAATGTACGTGTCAATATATTGAAATCAATGATAAAACTTTGTTGAATTATTTCAACAGAGTTTTCACCATAATTTCACCACAAGGAAATTCGTGAAAAAATATACGCCAAGAAGAATTGAATAGATGATGCTGTGGTCAATAGTGAGGAAAGGGTTGACATTGGCGCTCACGAGACAAATTTTAATTGTTTTGGTACGTGAAAGGAGTAACTGAAGATCCGCATTAGGGCGTCGTTATTGGGCCCCGGAGGCACGCGCCATTGTTGTGACTTGCATGTGCCGTGAAAGTGAAGCCGAAGAAGCGTCGACTTTTATGGAATGAACGGGCCAAAGACTATCAGAACGAGTGAGCGAACGAATTGCGGCTACGCCTCTGCTAAATAAACGAGCCTCGGGCAACGTAGCGTGGCGTAGCGTGTTGTCGAGATTTTATTAACTTTCTATACAAGGCCAGCGCTGCCCGCGCCCGCACTAGTTGTGCCAGACTTTGGAAAATCCGGGGCCGTCCGACAAACAGCCAAATAAAGAGATAATAATTGCCTTGTTTAACCTACCGTTTTATTTATTCATTTTTTTTATTTCACTGCGCGTTTAGATGAAGAAGCCGATCTAAACGGTATTGTCCATTAAAAGGTTCCTCATAAAAACACAACTTTATAAAATTGTCACGATTCAAATTAATAATTAATTTTTACTTCCTTCCTATTTCGAAATCTTCGGTTTGATTTATCAATGAAAATTGATCAATTGTGAGAAATATGTTAAATTATATAAATGACAATGGGAATTGTTGCATACAAGTGTTCATTGTTTGATTCTGTTGATTAAGAAGTCTGCAATCAAGGATTTTGAACGAAAGAAGTTGTTTTCATTAAGAACTTTTCATTTAGCTAAGCGTCTTGAATTATGGAGGCATGATAATGACAGAGAATTGCAGCCTTACGAACTTTATGCTGATAGTTAACCCATTCTGCAGATGACACTTTGATAACGATACTCCGCGTAACAGTTCAAAAGCGCGAGTAACATTGTTAACGTAACAATAAATCAGAAGAGATGAAGACGGAGCGATAAGAAAGACGTAACACGAGCTAGTAGAATTTCACCCGTTTGTATTGTAGATACCTTATGATAATAGGTTGACATCTGCACTCAACATCCCCAGCTTGACGGCAACTCCCTGGAAACGTAATTAATATTCGTAATTCTACCGCGACCCCCCGATGATTCCCATTTAACGAGATAAGATTTCATTCGCGTCACGTTTCTCTATGCAATTCGCGAAATGTGATAGACAGATTCAAATTAACTATATTTGATACAACAGAAAGTATGTTTATTTAATAAACATCATCCTCTTTCGAAAATTTGTTTTGTTTTCTCTTTTTCTTTGCAAAAATGTTACAAATCATTTTTCCAATCTAATCATCTTTCATTATCTAATCTGTACAAAAACATTGTTTAACTCATATTTTTGAAAAATATTTATTTTATTCTCAATAATAAATAAAATAAGTTTCAAAATTAAAATCAATTAACGAGAAGAGCGTGTGTGGTTATCTGGTATAATGAGAAATTCTCAGTATCGTTGAACTTTTTTTATTTTATTTAATCGGGAAAGCCTGCTAATTTTGCTAAACTTAATATTACTTCTTGACGGCTATACGAAATCATTTCTTATACATCGCGAGAAAATGAAATAAAATTCAATTGAATTCAAACCTTCGACGGATTATCGAGCGCCAAGATTACGCGCGCGGAGCGTGCCATGAGAAAGATGAAACGAAGTAAAAAAGAGTAAAATTGAGTACCGGTGAAAGAGTAGAGGTGTAGCTAGTCATTTAATAAAAGTATGAATATCGCCAATAACTCGTCTCGCAATCTCGTATAATTTCCACTCTATCGAAAAATAATTATACTTTTACCGTGGATTCTCCGCCCTTTCTCCGAAGGTTCTCTCTGCGTCTCTTTGCACAGTACTTTTCTGTCTCACCCTCAACGGAGAGCCGCGTCGCAAATCGCTCAATTATATTTTTCTTCGTCTTCCTTCGGCTCTTGCCATTGTCCGACACTTCTTGTCTCAGCTGTCTGCGCATTCAAAATTCTGCCACAGTGCAAAATTACATTTTCAAACAATAAAATTCTCTTTGCTCTTTTGGTCCGTGGTTTTGTATAGCAAAAGCAGAAAAAAACGATAATAATAATTTCCTCCTTAATCTACTCCTGACCATTATTTAAACTATTGGGGCGCACTTATTTTAACGCCCGATTAGTTTACGAGCACTCTCAGCATTGTAACTCATCAGTTTCCGGGATGAAAGAAAAGTCGATGAAAGATGCGAGTGTCACTGAGGTACAAAAATACAGTAACAGAATGCGAGCAAGAGATAAAATATACAGAGGAGGCAATGCCGCGTGTGGCACTTGATCGCACGCGTGAATGCACCTTCATAAAGCGTAGCTAGTAAATTGATATAAGTGAGCGGTTACAGTAGATATGCAAGGCGGGGACTGGATACAAAAATGCTATCTAAAACCCGCCTTGAATTTAGCGATGACTCAGATGTGTGTCTCTGTAAACATTGCATGTTTTGGTATGTTGTTAAGAATAAATATTTATTTATCGAAAATTGATAAACATATTAAAATGTAGGTTGCATATTTCAAGTTCATTCCTGTTGCGACCTTCACCTGTGTAAACAAATTTTATCTAGATTTCTTAATCTGTTTCTTTATGGCGAAATATTTGTGATAAATGCATTTTTCAAGTTCATTCCTGCAACGAGTTGCATCATAGCTGTGTAAACAAATCTTATCAAAATTTTTTTTAATTCGTTTCGCCATGGAAAATATATACATGATAAAAATATTTGGGATTAACAACCGTGATGTTAAATTAAAGATATAATTATAAGATGAATCATGGGAAAATATAATTCAATGATAAACATGTTTATAAATGGATAAAATTTTTATTTCATATAATTATACATTGTTTATAATAATTCACTCTCGTCTATATAACTATTAAATTCATTAGAGAATCCAAGCCAATTAACTAACTTTTATTTTTTCTATGAGATACAAATCGGGGTCTTTTACAGGAGATAATTCTTCTATATAAAAACAACCTTCGGTTGGTTCGTCTTGAAAGTTTTTCAGAAGATATGCGATGGGGGTTGTATTATTAATCTTTCTTATGGTAAAAATTTCAATTGTCCATGAAGGATAGCAACTTTTTTCGAAAACATGTTTATATTTGCTTATTCTTACTTTTTGATTGATTTCGTTGATTCTTTCGCAAATTGAGCTTTTGAGGTTACTAAAGGTTGAATATATACAGGGTGAGTCAAAAGTACCGGAACGGCTAAATATCTTGGTAAACGCATGGCGGAGGGAGGTCCCAAAAAGACAGGTATAAAATATTTTTTTAAAAGCTATTCATTGACACCATTTTCGCCCCTTCACCCCCACCCTTTGGTGGTGGGGCGGGGGCAACTTTGAAAAGTTAAATGAGAACCCCCACTTTTTATCACGGAAATGGATTCCTCAGACAAAACTACGTTCAGAAACCTTGAACTGGACCACCCCACCCCAACCCCCGAGGGTGGGGCGGGGGCAGAATCAAAAATTCAATGGCAAAATACACGTGTCAAATATTTTTGCAAAAGCTGTCGATTGACACCACTCTTGACTCGCTACTCTCACTCTCCACCCCCAACGGCCACGCTCGGGGGTGGAGGTGGCCGATTCGACCCTCCACCAGTGATCTCTGATCTATGTATCACACTATTGGGGTGCTTTTTGCGAGTAAGTCCCCTTGCCCCTCACTACGGTGGTGCAGGTTAACGCAAAAGATGCTCGAATTGAATCCCTTCTTTTTCCTATTTTGTTTTTTTCATTCGATCACACCAAATTGTACTTCTTCACATTTAGAAGCACCCTTAATTTTCATGTACAGTTTTCCTCCCTCAGCTAGATCATTCATCGATTGAATCATATTAAGGTTGCTAGTAAAAACCTCTGCTATTCTTCTAGGTAGAAAAGATTAAAATAGTTCCCCACCATCCAAACAATCCATGACGATGTGATAAGTAAAATTTGTTTATACTTGTGAAGGTCGCAACAGGAATGAACTTGAAATTTGCGACCTACATTTTAATATGTTTATCAATTTCCAATAAACAAATATTTATTCTTAACAACATACCAAAATAGGCAATAGATAGACACACATTTGAGTCATCGTTAAATTCAAGGCGGGTTTTGGATAGCATTTTTGTATCCAGTCCCCGTCTTGCATATCTACTGGTTATTTCACGATTCGAAATTCCCCTGATACTCAATAGGAGCAACGCGCGGGATTAAAATAGGTCGTAGTTAGCCTTGATTAAACTAACCGTTCCATCATTTTGCTTCAGTACAATTTCTGACAACCTTTTCAGAACCACCTGTATATATGTCATAAATATGCGATTCAAAGCCATGCCGAACGTGTTTTCAAAAGAATGCAAACTCCACGACTTCAGAGCATTTGATGTGAATGTAAAAAATGAAGAATAATATTTCCACATGTAGCTCTTGCAGCAAAAATTCTTAGAAATCACAAATATATTCTAATTTTTTTTAATTTTATGAATGCAGCTAAATTGAAGACGCGCGAACATCTTACGTCAAAACACCAATGTCTCAGTTTAATAATAAGCGATTTGGAAACGACTTTAAAATCGGTAAATAATAATTAAAGACAACTTTTCACTTGGTTGTAAAATTACCGCTTGCATGTCGATAAAATTTGAGTTAAATGCTAATATTAATATTACATTTACAAATTTCAGAAAGCATATTGATTTGTCCAGCTAATATGAAATTTTGAATTATAATTGCCTGGAACATTAAGTATACAAGTACATTACAAAGTCCCATACAGTGTTGAAGTAAGGAAAACATGAAAAGTATATAAAATATTAATATATAGATTAACTCATTCTGGTTACTTTATCGCTTGGGTAATTTAAATCTTATCACTTTGAGATTTATAAAACAAATAAAATAATTGTTAACGGAAAAAAAAAAAAAATGTTACGAAGTTTTTCAATTTGAACGTATAGAAGACGAATCCAGAAAAAAGTTAGGGTGATTTATTTTTGATTGGGTATTTTACAATGAGAGTAACATTAGAAACAAAGTGCTAACAAACAGTGCGACGCTCGTATGATTAAAACTTTGAAATGATTATAGCAAGCACAATAAACATGTGTACTGATGAAACGTTGCATAGAGACACGTTGTATCGAACGCGTGACACACGAACGTCGACAACTGTATAATAGGATGTCAAAGGAAGTGTGAACAATTTCGCGCATTGTCGAGACTGTAATGCGAATAGCAGGCGGGATAATTATTAGAGGCCGTTTGAATCTAACTGTTTCCTTCATTAGCAGTCTCAGTTCACTCGGCTATTCATCTGTCTCGCTCTAACTTTCCACCCCCGATTTGTCCTGCCTCCCCCTGCACCTCCGCGCACTCTGTGAATTTTGTGCAGAATTACCCACCATTATGATAATTGCGCTATTACTGATAATATCTACGACTCATCTTCGAAACCGTTCTACGATGCGCTTAATCCATTTTCTATTTATAGTGCTTTCTAAGTACGAGATGTACATACAGGCGCGAACACGAGTCCGAAACGTACTTGTAACGTATTTTCCATCAACTAAGTCTGAACATTACTTTTGTCCAAATTTCTGTTTTTAAGCTACTCATCCGGCTTGGGGAGACACGTCATTGAAACTGATAACAATGCTTGATCAATATTTTATTGTGCCACCGAATTGCTTTGCCAATTTTGCATCCTCCCCCCCCCCCTCTCTCTCTCTCTCTCTCTTTCTCTGCGAGTAATATTACTGAGATCATCTAATTTGAAGAAGAACGTCGTACAGCACACTATATTGGCTAAATTTCCATCAAGTGAATTAATAATCAACGGTGCTTAACGTATTTGTGTCATACATGGAGATTTATTGGCGTGTCAACTACACATACAGTAGTGTACCCAACATCTTAACGAATAATCAGCCGGTGGTTGACTGTTCGCTATACAACGAAGCAGCTGTCGTACTTCATGAAATGCACGTTATTGGAATCGAGACTGCCGGAGCCCCGGATGACGACGCAGCTTCAACGTAAATGTGTTGATATTAGTATAGATAATTTGATAGTTTAATCAATTTCCGCAAACCAGCGAGAGTTTAATAGTGATGTCATCATTTTCAACTGGGCAAAACAATGGAGTTAATCTTGCTCGACGAGCTAATATTCAGAGAGCTAACAGCGTTTCAAATGCAGTCTGGCCCGTCGTTTGCGCACCGCAGTCGACAGCCGAGGCAAATGACGAAAAACCCAAAACGATTCAACTTCAACCGAAACTTCGTCGTCCCCTGGAACAAACGTATATTGTACAAACTTTTCGTTAAACTTGCCAGACATAATCAAATTAAAACATAAATCATTTTCCAACCACGACCCGAAACGTTATCTGAATCAATTAAAAACCAAAAATCACGTTCCTTTTTTTTTTTTTTTTTTTAATTATACTATTGTCAAAGTTTTCGAACTGTCGTACTTTTTTGTCAAAAATGCTTGCCGATGATCGATCGGTGTTACAGTATTTCTATGATTTTTAGCTGACAAATAATATTTTTGATAAAAAAAAGAAAAAAACAATTCGCTGTGCGTCTGAAGGTAATCTTCGTGGGGCGCGGGGTTGCGCGTGCAAAAAAATATTCTAAAGCTCTTATTTTTGGAAAATTGTATCTACGAATATTTGCGACAGGAAGGACGCGTTCACATGAGTCCGGGATTGCCTGACTGCACGAGGATTAAAGATTTTGCGAGTGTATTTGCAGGTTTCGTTGAAGCGGCCCTGTATGCAAATCCCAAGCGGGCATATTAGGTGGAGGTACGCAGTTAGGCAATAACCGCTGTCAATAGAACCCTGCCTCCTCTCTTGAAGTGGCCCCCACTCGAAAATGCTACTCGCTAAATTAGGTAGGTTATATGGGCTTCGTTTCATTTGCGAGCAAACTTTAATAAGCGCTAAAATTGCGTAAAAGAGCAAGGTTTTCAGACGGACGCGAATCAGGGCCGCTGATCTCCCGCTGATCCGCCCAGTATATTCGCGCAAATTACAAACAATACTTTTTAATATAACACAATTCTTTAGGCCAAACTATTGACTTTAGTTTTGACTTTGATACAGTCATTACTTTAATCGTCCCTCTTCAAAACTTAATTCTACTGCGTTCATCAAAACTTAATCAATCATCGTTGAATAATTTTCCAAATTGAGATCATCAAACTTTTTACATTTACAAGAACATTATGTATCTGTAGGCATTTATTTATGCGAAACCAATTTTTTGTAACTGCGTAATCGCGAAAATATATACACAATATGAGGACTTTTAGGGTTAAAAGTGAACAGTAAACAGAAAATCCGTTTATTAGATCCTCCTTTTTTTTCGAAATAGCACTCGAATTGGTGATTAACAGTGCCAACTTTTTCCGCTCAGAAAAGACCTTGCAAGCAGCTCGATATTTTTAATAAACTCACAGTCGTGCGAAATTTTGTATGATTTTATTGAACATTTTCATTTTCTTGTGAATTGTATTAATATTTTACAAGTTTAAACATGTTACTATTTTCATACATGATTTTTCAATTTCTTCCTGCTTTTTATAACATATTCATTTAATTTCATTATCATCTCAAACTAATCATTAAGATTTGATGCAATGGTCAAATTATATTCTTTTAAAATAAATTGAATTTAAAATTAAAAAGTTATATATTCTCAAGTTCACCTCATTTTTTGAAACATTCCAGCTTCTATAAAGAAGAATTAATTTATCTTTATCCACGCCAGTTAAAATACCGACTGATCAAAAGTTTTCTGTTCTTTTATCAGTTGAGATATTTTCAGTTCAGTGTCGAATCGTAAGTAGCGCTCGGGTCGCACAAATAGCTCATATTAAATGAATCACATTGCAGTTCATGACAGTAAAGGATGTAAACAATTCCAACCAAATACAAAGAATTATAAATGATTAGTAGAGCAGTAGTTAATTAAAAAAAGTAAGTATAAATATTAATTTCATCCACCTTTCTAAGCTACCCACGTTATATTTAATAAAAAAATGGTTTTTTGTTCCAGAAATAATTCTTTTCTTCGTTTTGTTACTGTTTATTTGTACATTTTGTAATTATAATAATTCTGACATTATGTCTGATGGTAAGTTCTTGTTATAAATTACATTTTTAAACAAATTTAAAGAACATGATTCTACTTACTTTGCATCTTTTATTAGAGGGAGTTATACGCCGTCGACTACTGATTGATGGCGATGGAACTGGCGATGATCGGCGGATAAATGTAATGCTCAAGACTTTTATGAAATGGGCAAACAGTCCAGAATCTGACAATGCAACAATGGACAGGATGCTTGTTCAACTATCCCAATGCGAATATGCCCAGAAAAAATCTCGGTTGGTGTCGGCCATGAGTCAAGAAGAGTTGAAAAATTATGAGAAACTGTCTAACGAAATTCAAATAGAGATTGAAGAAGCAAAAAAAGACATTGAGAAAACAAAAACGGAACTGCAAGTGGCTAAGCAGGTGCGGAAAAACAGGATAGAGTACGATGTTCTCGCGAAAGTTATAAACGAACAGCCTGATCGACAAAAGACACACATCAAATTGAACACTTTACGCGAGGAACTTGATAAACTTAAGGTAAAACCTTAATAATTTAATTTTCAATTAAATGATGCGTTTAAAAACCCTTTGTTATTATTATTGATTGAATCATTCGTGTGGAATTTTTTGTTGCAGGAGAAATCTGAGCAATTAACGCATAAAATTGAAATGAGGCGCAAATTGTTTCACGTACTTATATCTTCGATACACTCTTTGCAAGAAATATTGAACGAAAATGAAGATGGTATGGAAGTTATGGACATCAGCCTAGAGAATTATGAAAACGACGCTTCCATGAATTGTCAATCTTGAGATCAGGTACATGTCTTCACATAGAAGAATTTTCGACACGTTTGTATGGTTTTAACTGTAAGATCACTAAATAAATTTTTGTCACGTCAAATAGAAAATTAAACTTGCCTCTTTTTATTGAGAAATATTGTCTTATTTAATTTAAAATTGGTCATGTTTGATGGTACATTACGTCAGTTCTCCGCAAGATGCAATTACTACTTTTTGTGATGGCGTACCACCTTTTGATCCAAATTTTTCAACTTTTTTAAGTACGTCTAAGCCACTAATAACGTGTCCGAAGACTACATGCTTATTGTCCAGCCAATCTGTGCGCGCTGTTGTGAGGAAAAATTGTGACCCATTCGAGTTGGGACCACTGTTCGCCATCGATAATGTCCCTGGTCCTGTGTGCTTCAGTTCAAAGTTTTCATCATCAAACTTTTTACCATAAATTGATTTACCACCAGTACCATTGTGATTCGTAAAGTCCCCTCCTTGACACATCTTAAAAAATTAAGAAAGCATTATTGAAAAATTTTTCCAATGACTGAAAAAAAAACTATAGAAATGAAAGATTGCTTACAAATTCAGGTATTATTCTATGAAAAGTGCTGCCCTGGTAACCGTATCCTTTCTCGTGTGTACAAAGGCACCGGAAATTTTCAGCTGTTTTTGGCACAATGTCTGCTCTGAGCATCATAATTATTCGTCCAACTTCTTGTTTTCCAACGTTGATATCGAAGTACACCTGAGGATTCTGCTTCCCTTTTTTAGGTTTATTGTTTGTGTCTTCAACAGTAGTGTCGTCATTTTTTAGAGTCTCTCCAGCGTGTTCTTGTAGCCATGTATCGTCAGCCCAAACAGGTTTCGAGGAACCTTCCTTGATCTTTTGTGGTTTGGCAATATTAACTCTGATTGTTCTTCCAAACAACTCTGAATCGTTCTATGATATGAAACATACAATTTGATGAATTAACAAAAGTGAATGACGATGCGTGAATGCTAAGAAAACATGTGTAAATCATTACCATATTATCTATCGCATCTGCTGCATCCTCCGCAGCTTCAAATTCGATGAAAGCAAAGCCACGATGCTTTTCTGATTCATAATCCAGAGGTATTTGTACGTCAATTATTTCGCCGAACGGAATAAAAGCTGCGTGTAAAATCTTTTCGTCTACCTCTTCAGATAAACCACCTAAAAAATTAAATTTTCTACTTTATAATTTGCATTATTTAAAAGACTACCCAACTAATCAAAATCGTATATTGTTTATCATTGTTGTAGGTTATATATGAAAACTTTACAAAACTACTCACCCACGTAAATTGTTCTTTTAGCATTACTACTCATGTTTGTACAAATTAATTTTTGGTAATTAAACCTATCTGTCAATACTCTAATCGAAACTTGAAATTATTATTTTCATCAAGATTGTTTGGGTTTTGGTTATTATTTACTTGAAAACAGCCACAAAATTAATGACAGAGATATATTGAATGTCAGGAATGGAGGAATAACCTAAAAAATCATAGAAATATAAAAAATTAAATTCGAATCAAATAATGAGTTTCTCTAACGAATAAATGCAATTTTTTTGTTGAATATCTTTTAATTAAATTAATAAAACAATTGTTCCAGGACAATTTTTATAAAAGCATAATTTCATTTCCTTATTCCTCAAGCTTGGTCGGTTTATTCCATACCTTTGTTCAGCACGACAGACGCGCGCAACATCACTCTCTGTCTGGCGCTAAATTTGAACAATTAATGTAAGATACAAAGATAATTTATTCTACTCGAAACATCTCTTTTGAAACATCTTTTTTTAAGATGAAAAAGAAAATATTACTTTTATTTTTCATGAAATCCTACAGACTATACAATTCATGCACTTTGAAATTGTTGAAGTTGGCAGTACAAAAAGAAGAGTCGAATTTTTGTAACGGCTGTAAAGACTAAATTTATAATGGACGTCTCGACTTTTGAAAGATTGAATAAAAAATATGGCGAGACACTAACAAGTTCTAATGGGAATGATAAGAAATAAGATATCCCACGAAATGAATGAGACAATTTCTTCCGTTTTTTGCTCTCTTCCCTGTCGAAGACGGCAGTGAAATTAACGTCATTCGGCGAGGCGGACAGGATGCAGTCAATTCAGATCAGTATCGTGTATGAGTCACAATATACCAACTGTCCGGTTCAACTTAGGAGCTTGCGACGAATAGGACAATCGGCCAGAATCGCATGCAAAATGGTGCAACGCTCATATATCGGCCTGACCTTAGCCTCTAATTCATCACAACGCTCAAGAATTGATCCACTGAGATTATTAGACAAATAGCCTTCGCACTATTCAGATAATCGCTTCAATATTGATACGATACTACACCATTGAGTTTAAGATGCATTTTCATTAACAAGCCCCAAGTTGAATTCAACTTTGGCTTTTTTTTTTGTTAACGCACATTTTATTGGGACCATTGTTGAGTCATACCGGCATAATTGACTTGTAAATGGTACACATTTAAATCGTCAAAAGTGGGTCACAAAGATACTAAATTGAATCGCACAATCTCGACCTCCCAGCAGGCAACCTGATTGTTCAAATTTGATTCAGTCACTCAATCAATTTGTATTTTCGAATTAAATGCTTGTACAGAAAGTTAAATCTTTTAGGTGACCTTGCAATCGGTACAGAAGCTCAACTCTTTTGTATAAATCCAAGCACCAGCTTACAATTAGCATTATTTTTTTAAGAAACAACTAACTTTATTGTAATTGCCTAAATACTCGTAAATCACGGATACAATTTATATTTCTTCGACTAACAAAGATTGTCTGTCATCTGTGTTCTATGCTCTTTTTTTATTGCAGTTAAAATCCAAAACGGTCAATCTAATTATGAAAAAGCGGTGTGGCGTTCTTTGAACATGAGGAAAATGATATATGTTTTACTGTGAATTTTTTGTACTTAACATTGGTAACATTTGTGTTGCAGTAAAGCATGAAAAAGTACTTCCTTCTCGCAACTGTTATGTCGGACCCTTTATTCGTTCAATCATAGAAACTATCAAAGTATGTCATTTTAATTTCATGCTTGCCCCGTGTGGCAAAAAAAAATCCAATCAAAAATATCAAGGAATAAATTAATATGAAACATAATGAGTTTAAATAAAATAAAAATGCTACCAAAGATTTTGAGATGTGAAATTGTATAACAACTTTTGACTTGAAAATTAACAAGTCGAAACAACATATAGTTTAGTTTTAATTTTGTTTCAAACTGGAACGGTTTAAGTGGTAATTAGATTTGAATAAAAAAACGCAAAATAAAGCGCAAGTTTGACGCACTTCCTGCAAATTAGAAGAATTATATGATGCTATTGAGCTCTTTCCTGTTATTTAGGATAATCAGAATAGGTCCACGTGTTTCTACAATGAGAGACGATACAGTGTGTGTCGCGCCAATTTGGCTATTGCAATCAAACATTAACTCCCCGTATTTACATTTATACAAATCAGAAAGATAAGCAGATGCAAACGGTTAGCTCGTTTATATACTTTCGGATTGCAGACAATCAGTTGCATTACGTGAGCTTGCATATTCGCGTTTTATCCGCCACCTCCGTGAAAATGCTTTACAATCTGAAGTCACATTAGCCATGGTCGAATAACAATTCAATGGAATAATTTCAATGATTTCAAATTATTAGATAGATTAGATAAAATTAGATGGACATAAATGTAAATTTTTTATTCAAATATTTTTCTTTCGAAGAAATTTGTTTATGAATCAATTATTAGATGAATGATATTAGTCATCTCATACAGACATTTGTCACTATATGAATCACTGGTTTATAACGCCTTAATAAAACTTGCATGTTTTCTTTTACGTATACCAAGTTGCATAAAAACAGGAGATTAAAAATTGCCGGAAAAAATTGAAAGTAATTATTCAAAAAAATGTACTCGGTATACTATTATTAATTTTATTAGTATTGGAATTAGTAATAAATAACATTTAATGGTACATTTACTAAAACGCAAGGTCTCATTTGTTGCGCCTCTTTTGCATAAACTGAGTTTAATGGATCGTAAAATTATGATTACAGCGAATAATCCAAAAGCAAAACGTCCGAACTAACAAATTGCTACTTATTGTTACTGGTCAATTTTTTTATTTTTAATTAGTTTAATAATAAATTATTTATTGTTAAGTTGAAAAACATAGTGCAGCTAATTAGTTTCTATGAATTGTTTATCTGATAAACATATTTGTTAGGTGGAGGTAAGTTTTTTCTATCGTTCAATTCGGATGCATTTCAAGGATCTACTATTTCTATTCACTACCAAAGATTCTCTAGAACCGGTTCGAATGTAATTTAAAACAAAAGACCATCTACCTGACATAACAATTCAAGGAATTCTATAAGGAAAATAAAATAGAATAAAAAATTTCTCTCCATCTATTTCTCTTCTATCTTTGCATTGAAACAATGATGCAAAAATTTCGTTTCAAAGGTCCATTTTAACATGGATTTTTCAATTACAAACGTCAAAATAATCAATAAGCAACCGTTTCAACTTTTCTATTTTCTATATATAAAAAAATTAGGCCTATCGTTGATACTTTTACATCAGAAATATTAAAGAACAAGAGCCGTGTTACATTTTCACAAGTTCGTACTGCTGGGGGTAGCGTAATAGCATAAAAGAATCGATCTTGAGGGTCCCCCTAAAACACACATTTTTACGATTGACTGAGTCAACACAAACTTATCGACTAATGAATTCCGACTTGGATTTTCTACTTCAAGTAGAGAAAAAATAAAGCATTAAAAAAAAGTGATGATAAAAGAGTATAAATAAAATGAATGAAATAATGTGTGTTGAGGCTACAAATTTTTGGTACTGTCAACGGTTCATATGGCAAAAGATACAGACGGTAGGGCGATAAGGCGCGTGTCGGCGTCGCACACTTGTTGCACCTGCCTAGTTACGTTACTGCTCTTTTTCAACGTTACACTCACAAAAACACTGAGCGCCAGGGTACATGCATATACGCCAACACGAATGTCTGCCGAGTACCATCGTGGCACCAAATGGTGGGAGGAGGTGAAATGGAAGGGCGCAGGGGCCCGAGCTAACGCCTCTTTCCTTCAGTTAACCTGGCGGCGTTGTGGAAACAACTTTTGCTCGAAATCAATTAACCCGGAAAAGCCTGTGCCCAAATCGTGCTCCAACGTGGTATCAAAAATTTGCGTACGCGATCGCGCACGCGGGTTCAAATTTCGGCGCCTTGCGCGCTCCCGAGTGACCCCGCAGCAACTCGTTGTTGGGAACCATTGGAACCAATCGGTTCGGAAGCCGAATCAGGCAAACTAACCACGGAGCCAGAAATAAATAACAAAATAGGATAATGACTATGTACGAAAAGCCACCCTCGAATCAGCCCTGGCGGTTGCTCTTCTATAATCCAGAAACGGGCCAGATTTTGGGCCGCACGCCAAGTAGCTGGGGTAAGTACATCTCTAAAACTTGCGCCGGGGCGTTGGCGCGAAATTCCAAATCCAACGAGTAGATATTGGTTCAGCTTGCTCTCGCATTCTCTTATCATTTCTACGAAATAATTCTTCGGTTATTTTATTGTCAGCGTGCCAATGATTCTCGTAGTATTCAAATGTGCGTCTAGATGAATGGGCGCTGTACGCACGCTCGGCTTTGTTTTCTGTCATCAGGAATGCGCGTGAGAGTAACGGAACGAGGACACGCTAGCCGGCTTATGACGTTACGCCGAGAACTCTCTTTTGCACGAATCGGAATCATTTTTCAGGCGCTGCACATTCTTCAGTTCATTTTCATTTTGTTCGACTCGACGCTAACGAGAATTATCAATGATTGAACGCTACTGTGTGGTCAGACTTTTGTCTCTTATGGTACCAAGCTTGGTTTTAGGTGCGCGATACACCGTGACCAATTGCCTTTGCTCGTTTCATATATAAAATCAAAATTGTCCGATCCCGTTGTAATGTACAATTTGTTTGAAAAAATTTTTGAAACAAATGTTGTGTTTAAACAGATGTTGCATAAATGGATCCTTTCAGATGGTCATGAGAGTTGATAATATGGGTTTTGGAATTTAATATGGTTCTTGCACGATTGCGTCAGTTGGGCTGTTAAATTTATTAACCGTCTGATAGTTCCGAGATATAATGCGTTTTGTTCGTGTTGCCACGGTAATAGCTCTTTAGGAACCACTGTCTTTACGAGTCTCGTCGTCGCCTGACAAACTACAAACAACGGCCATACGCGACGTTCCGTATATTCTGTTATATATAGGGTGTCGAAGAAATATTAATATTCCATGTCTTTTGAATTGTGTAACTCGTAAGATTGCAGTTTAGGTTGTGAAAGTTTTTGTTGAACTAATAAATAAAGTTATAATGTCTTCATTAGAAATCATGTGTAAAGAAACAAATGAGAATGTAAAAAAAAGTAAATTCACCATATCCTGTCAGAATATTCTGAATGACACTTTTCCAAATCTTAGGCTATTTTAAAAAAAGAGAATTCACGCTGATATTTTTCACTAAGCAGATCCTAACGGTAAAACTGTTTGACACCTTTCATTTTCTTTCATTGAAAGAGGAAAGAAACGTTTTTTAATACGCTTGAAAGAGTGGAAAATTTTATTATCCCTAGTGAATTTTCTTTTGTATCATTTCGTCCATTGAATTTTCTTTTAAAAATTTGGTTAGTTAATATTTGGAAGGTTTTTTTTATGCGACTAATAGATTCGAACGAGTTCGCATTTTTCATGAACTAGTTTCGTGTCTAAGATTCACGATCATTCGTCAATATGACAACTAGAGGGAATGTCAACGTATTCCCTCTATGAAATGATGGCATAATTGAGATATAGGTTTATAAGGGGCAACTCGGCCAAACCATGTAAAGCATCATATTTTAATCATGTAAAGCTCATTGTTCGAAAAGATTTAAATTACTTCCTATCTGAATTTTCCAATATACAATTTTCATTAATTATAACATTCATATCAGATTCAAACGATTACAAGATCGCAAAACAAAATGATACATTTTTTATTTCGACTTTTTATTTTTTTCTGTCGAATCAACATTAATAATATTTGAAAATTATTCTTTTCCGTGTAATTTTATCATATATCTAAGTTGTATTTTATGATGGTATCGACCATAGAGATTAAGGTAGACAGACAATTACAACAATTGAACCAGGGTCAAGGTTCGCGCAACGCCCTTGACGCTCCCCTGTCAATTACACGAGACGTCTGGATTTTTTCCTAACTTTGTTTCCAAAATTTTTTATGGTGTTCCCATTCCAACTTAGTTACCATAATATCTACAATTATCTATAATATCTATCAATTAAGTTCTGCACTTAAACGTTTATAGATATTGAAATAAAAACACAGCATGCAATTTGTTATAATTGCACAAAACTATTTGAGATCAGGAAAATGCCTTTTTTCAATCTATTTTAAAAACACGTGTTATATCAAGAATACACGCAATCCTGACAAACAAAAAACTCATTTACATTATTTGTTTACACGTGCTACTGTAGTAAGATAGATTATTGTCGTTCAGCAAATATAGATAAAAACTAAAGTTTACGACAATACATAAATGATAAGAATTCAAAATAAAAATTATAAATGAGACACAACTGCTGTTCGTGTCAAGTAAGTGTGATAAACCTACCGAAAAATCTAACATCTTTTTTTATTAGTAAAATAGTAAATGAACAAAAGCTGTATTTTTATTGAAGGAATTTAGTCGTTCAAACAGATGGAAACAGTTGTACTGTTATATGAATTCAACAAATAAGTTTTGTAGACGAAGTCCCACATTTTTATATCAAATTAGATGAGAAGCCAGATCTAACAACTGTCGATACTGCATGTTTAATATTAAACAAAGTCTTACAGATCCAAACAAGATTTTTTTTTACCGCGATAACAATGACATTCGTGGTATCATACGAACTTTACGAGAGTCGATTAAACAGCCGCATGAATAAAATGCTAGTTCTGAGATTTCTCGTTGGAATTCGATGCAGTGTATGATTCAATTAAACTGATTGGAATTCTATCGATCTACATAAACGGTGCCATTTTTCTTCCAATCCAAATATTTCATTTCATAATTGAATCAACAAGACATACCGTCATCATCCACAAAATTGTTTATTATTAAAAATCTTGTCAACGAATTATCGAATAACACGTTTCAACGACAATTCGTGTATTTGAATTTTCGTTAACAAATTGTGTAGAAGAGAATGATATCTAACGCTCTTTTTTTATCACAATTCAAAAGAACACGTGCGAAGGTGAGGGTTAATTAAGGCACACCTCGTTTCTTCTGTATAGATTCAGGGGACAAAGGTTTAGTACAAAACATGCAATTTTTTGGGATAAAATAAACATTTGGTTCTGATAAAAAAAAAAAAAAAAAAAAAAAAAACAGAAAAAAAAAAAAAAAAAAAAAAAAAAAAAAAAAAAAAAAAAAACATACAAAACTGAATCAACTACATGACATCGTATCAAATTGTTTATACAGAACAGATCATGTGAATTTCATTCATGCTCTTCATATGAATAGATGTAACATTAAAGTACGCATCAATCATCAGTAATTTGCTTTCGCGCGTATACTTTTACTTGGGACAAAAGCACGTGTAACGAGAATCGCTAATAAAAATCAACTCGAACAGAAGCTGTTGTCAAACGAATTGATGAAAAATACCAACCAAAGTTTCAAAATTGTGCATGTAAAACGTCTTGAAAACGTCTTTTGATCGTCTATTGGACGTTTGGGGAAGCGGAAGCCCGGCCATACAAGGCACATATAGCGAAGCTGAATGGCAATTGTTGAACTTCCCTTAGCGCAAACGTGTACAACGAGGTCAATTGACATTAAATGAAGGCATTATGATATTACATAACCTAGGGCCATTCCGAAGGATACACCCACGCGAGCGTGCGTACAAGCTGTCACCTCTGCCGACCAGGACCATTCGGCACTGATTCTGAATCGGCACAACTTGACGCCGCGACGTGCTCACGCTCTGTCTCGGCCGGATCACGTGAATCACCGGCCTCTTCGTTTCTTGTCTTAGTTTATGACACTCGCTTGTTTTCTTTCCAGTTCAATGACTTCGTCCAACTAGTCCACTATACACTTATCCTAAATTTCTTCATTCAATCTGTCCCGTTTTTTTTTATTTATTTTCAACAATTTATTTCTACCACTCTCTAATTTTGCTCGAAATCCATTTTCAAAAAGTTTAAAGTTGTTTAGAAAAGTTGAAACAACTTGGGTTTTGTTTAAAGTTGTATTTTTCGTAGTGCGAATTACTTTCATGTTTCCTGTACCTTTTATGTCTCAATTAAGAAAAACCAGATGCTGAGCTATTAAAACCGTCTGATTCGTAACGAGCATTTCTACGATAGCAATCTCATCAATGTTATCAATTTTTAACTTACTTATAAATTCTACAATCAGAATTCTATGAACGTAAATAAAATAGCAATAAAAATGTGCGAAATCATGTTTCCCCTTGATAAGTGTAAGAACTTCTAAACGTGGGTACAATTATGTCGCGACGAAAACGATCGTCATCAAGTTGCAGCGAGATAACAATGTCAAATCAAGGGTCTGATGTTGAAAAAAAAAAAAAAAACCGTCATGGTGAGATAAACGAGGGTGTTTCATGAATCAGCGTGTGCGTAAATATTCATATGGGAGTATGGTCCTCTCCAGATGTCGAGTGCAGGAAGCGACGACGCACAGACTGGCCTCGCAAAACGAATTGAATCAGCGCGTAATTGAATCGCTCCACTTGACTGGGCCTTTTGATCTCTTTTGAATTCGAGTTTCTGTTCAACGACGTTAACTTTTACACGCTGTTACGCACGTAATCGTGGCCTTGGTCGTACTTAGCACTTTTACAAAATTAAATTCAAACATAGTCCAAATTATTTTCTAACTGATAGTAATAAAACTCGACTATTTGTTTTAAAATGATGCATCAAAACTGGTGGTTGCAATTTTTTGGCTGTTTTTGTTTTTTTGTTTTGTTTTTTTTTTTTTTTTAAGCTCATGAAACAAATCTTGTGCATTTGTGTGTTTAAGAGGTAGTTACTTCCCATCTGTATAAACACATTAAATGTTGATTTACATTCCAACGCGTACTTGGTGTTTCCCAGCAGTAATCTAGCTCTGCCAATATTGACTAGTTAAGTATTTGGATGTAATCCAATGTGACAAAACGATCTTTCAATAGGACTCATGCTGATTGAATGTTTAATGAAAATCATTTAATTTGATTATACAAAATCCCGGTTTAATTTAGATTAACATTTTGAAGGAGCTTTTTTGATTAGTCCCTTCTTTATTTTACAGGTAAAATAGGACTATTCTATTTAATATTCTATGGGGTACTAGCACTCTTAGTGGCTATCTGCTTCTGGGCCTTCTTTCAAACGTTAGACCCAAGAAAACCTACATGGCAACTTGAAAAGTCAATTATAGGAACGAATCCAGGTAAAGAGCCTTAGTTACTACAAAACTGATAATACCATTTTTTAAATTTCATGTCTTTGCAATGACTATGATTTCATTACTAGAAATAATTCGTTGTTGATTATTTACAGGTATGGGCTTCAGGCCATTGCCACCAGATGCAAACGTTGAAAGCACATTGATTTGGTATAAAGGTGAAAAAGAATACAAACCATGGGTCAAGGCTCTAGAAGACTTCTTAGAAGGTGAATATCACTGAAAGAAATTTGTATGAAGAATGTTGAAATCGTTTTTGTGAAAATGTAATATTTACACATGCACACTTTTTTACAAGCGATTATCATGATACATTAGCATGATGAAAATTAAATTATAAACTTTTTAAAAGCAATGATTGATCTAAATGATTACTCTGATTAGTATACATGACACCTGGATTAACGCCTGGACGAGGTGCGAATATCTTCAAATGTGATTACGATAAGCCGCCAGAGCCTGGTAAAGTGTGCAATGTAGATGTATTAAATTGGCAACCTTGTATCAAGGAAAATAAATTCAATTATCACAAATCTGCACCATGCATCTTTCTTAAACTGAATAAGGTAAGGCTATTTTTATTTGATTAAAAAAGAAAAGAATGGTAATATGAGGTGAAGAGCAAACTGAAGTTGATAAATTGTTGATTAATTGACAGATTTATGGATGGCGACCGGAGTTTTACAATGACACAGAGAATCTGCCAGCCAACATGCCGAAATACTTGCAGAATCACATACAAAATTTGAAAATCAGTAACCCAAAAAAGTTGAATACTATTTGGGTGACTTGCGATGGTGAAAATCCGGTCGACGTAGAGAATATCGGACCGGTGCACATTTTTCCAGAGCAAGGTTTTCCGGGTTACTTTTTCCCGTACGAGAATTTAGAAGGCTACCTCAGCCCACTTGTTGCCGTCCATTTCGAAAGACCACGTAGTAAGTTGAGATGCAGTGCACTAAATTGACTTTAAGTAACATCATTTGAAAAAAAGTTACTTCCCATAAATCAAGATATAAAAAGAAATGAGTTTACAAAAAAGAAATGAATATATTACGGTAGACGAAGTAGCATGTTTAGTAAGTGAAAGTAGAGATTTTATAAGTTTAATTAAAAAAAAACTACTTTGTTTCAGGGGGAATTTTAATAAATGTGGAGTGCAAAGCCTGGGCCCGAAATATCATCCACAACCGCCACGAAAAGTTGGGCTCAGTTCACTTTGAACTTTTAATAGACTAAAACTGCCAAGAAGCATGATTAATGAATTTAAATTTGATTTTCGAAATTGATTGATTAATTGATAATTTGGGGCACAATCAATCTGAATTATGCAATTGATTAATTAATTATACAATTGTCAGTTCAAGCCTTTTTAAGTGCATTTGATGCATTGACCACTAATCACTGCTTCATCGTAGATTGAGTGCGACAAGAAAATAACGAGTTTCTTCGTTGCGACCAATTACAATACAAGACAATTAAGGTTTGAACCTCTGTCGGTTAAACCTCTGTGTATAAATAACTGACAGTTTGTCACCCGCCCATAGTCACATAGCTGCCGGATTAAAATACCTATCTGGATCAATCTTCGACATTCGAAGATATTTTCTACCCATGTTCAAGAAAGAAATAATTTTATTAATATGACAAATCTATTTTTTAAAACACATTTACCGGCCAACTGTATGTAGATACGGGTCATTGTTACGAATGACAACAAAAGTTGCATTTTAGTCAATGAAAATAACGTGACCCATTCTCATATGTGACTTGAGTGTCTTCTGAGCGATCAAATTTGTCATCGTGCTAAGAACAAATTTTAAACACATTATAATATAGGTATTTAATCAATTTTGTATGCACTGTAAATACTACGTATGCTATGCAATGTGGCAATGGCATCATTTTTGAACGATAAAAAAATGTCTGTCCGGTGACCAATCTGCAATATTTTTGTCGATTTAACAAAATGAGTACAATTAACTATGCTTTATGATATATTTTCTTTATCTGTACTGTGTGTTGTTAAACTTGCAAAGATTGTCATTCTAACGAGAGCAGCGAGTGAATTTTGTGATCTCTAAAAAGAAGGATAATAGAATCTCTATGTGTACATTTGTTAATTTATGAAATCTGCTTCTCGCCTTACTTACTATTGAATTGAGCGTAAAAGTAATCACGTAGTGGCGGTTGTATATTTTGTGTAGAGTATAAGCTGTTAAGATCAATAAGAGTTTTAATGCGCTGCCTTTTTGCAAACCAAATTTTTTCCGATGATGTAAAAATAAAATGTGCAAAACGTTCAGAATGAATGAATTAAATTCAATGTTGATACAATAAGTAATTAGATATTACAGTAAAGATCTGATAACATGAGTATTACGTTTTCATTTTTTTTATACTCATAAAATTTATCTTGAATAGATCTCTATAGATTACAAAAAAAGCACAGCACACTTTGTTTTTATAGTTATATAAATATCTATCGATACACGAGATGAAAATATATTTATAACAATCACTAAACTTTAATTAAAAATGCCTCAAAAGAGGCAAATGATCGAAAAGATAATATATTTTATAGCATATGACACATTATCAAATGAGACTCGAATTGAAAATCGTCGACAAACTGAGTGAAAATGTACAAAGGAGATTAACATTTTGCTTATATTTTTAAGTCTTCAGTGTTACAATAAATCAGTATTTTGCATTTATTTTCATCATGTCATTAAAACAGACGTTTGTATTTTGTTTGTAACGCTGTAACGGAATATCATTTTTAATGCATGACGTAAAGAGTGGAAATTTAATATAGAAATTCATGTTTCAAATTGTGGATTCATTGTTAAGCAAAAATAAAATCGAAGATAATGTATAAATAAATATTTGAAATGAAGAAACTTAATTAAATGATATTTACACCAAAATAAAAATCATCCATACAAAAAAAATCGCACCAGAAAGTTCTGCTTTATACTGGACATGTCGTATTATTGTTTTGAATAACAAATTGTGATTGATACTATGTTGAAAGTATTTTATTTCTTTATTACAATAATTCAGAGTCAATTGTCAATCTATCTAAATCATTATTGCGTAGTTGCTCAATCTGTAGAATAAAGCCTATGATTACACTTACGTTCCTAATAGCAAAGTGTTACGCGCAACATGATGGAACGTATGTAAATCGAACTCGAACTATAGATTATTTTGTCGAATAATTTTTGTTTTCATTTAATCTGAACTGGAACTTGGCTCTGGCAAGAATATATATCAAAAAATATCTATTAATAATTGATTATTAACAATAAATATAAATTTATTAAGACATTAAATAGTAATTCAAGTTTTCTTAATAGAATTCAGGAGCAACATTAAATTTGATCGATATCCAGTATACACAATTTTCGAAATAAGTGCTGTTATCGTGTATTATGTAAGCTACGAAATTCCACATTATGTTGGATTGAATTTTTTGAAATATCTGCGAATGTAACTCGATATTCATGAAACCACAAAATACCTCATTGCTTCATATAAAACAATAAGATATCCGATAAAGTGGTACCACTTTTGCATTAAAAATTCATATAAAAATTCATTGGTGTTATCGTTGGTTTGAAAATTTTCTCTTTCTTTATTTTTATTTTTTTTTTTTTATTTTTTTTTTTATTTTTTTATTTTTATATATTATATATCTTATAGAACTCTGACTGAAGAATTTTTGTCTGGACAAGTTCTTTTTTCTTCAATTGTGAGAAGCATTCCATGATACAATTATTGCTTTTTACCCGCCAATCTGGTATTTTTGTTTTCTCAATAATTTGAATGTTATCCACACCTAGAGATATTTCATTGACATTTAGAACTTGGACCGTAAAAATAGCATCAAAGCCAAATAAAATACAAAATCGAACGTATAAAATGAAGTGTGCAAAGTCTCTAATATTAAAAAGATTCATAAGTTTCAGTTCAGTTAACCTACTTTTTCTATATTATTATGCTTTCCTATATTTTGCTATTAGGACATTCGAGTCATACATCAGAAAGTGGTATTTTTGTATTAAAAAAATACATGTCTACAATAGTAGTTTTTTTGGTTGACTCTTAATAAATTTATTATCGAATATATAGATTCAGTATGTTCATTTACATAAGTATATCATAGCAATTTTTCACATACATTTTTGCTAATTTAATACAACACACGTTTTTTCTTATAATTCTTATGACAAAAGTATATGTATTCATACTTTTCGTATATACTCATACGTTTTTTACTACGGAATGATAAAAATAAATAGCCCCTTTTTTGGATTCGAGTTTGAAAAATATATATCATGTATGTCTCGAGGGATCTCAAGTCGAACAACCCATTGAATCCTTGTTGCTTTTAAAAAGCAGGCATCAGCAGAAGAAAATTGTACATCTG
This sequence comes from Trissolcus brochymenae, assembly GCA_030523145.1. Taxonomy (NCBI): domain Eukaryota; kingdom Metazoa; phylum Arthropoda; class Insecta; order Hymenoptera; family Scelionidae; genus Trissolcus; species Trissolcus brochymenae. The sequence goes on from JAQQRF010000603.1 coordinate 60,687, forward strand.
ATGGTTAATACAATAACTTTTAGTATATACAGTTCTGTTGTTGTGGAATATTGCACTCGGGATACAATATTGTGTGCGCTCCTGCATAGTTTACATACACACCTAATTTTACGATACAAGTTCATCAATTATTGCACGAATTACGAACACTTTCATGAAAATTCGAGGTTCGGAATTCAGTAATACAATAATCATATATTTTGCCTCAATTCCCTCCTCCCTATCCCTTCAATTACTATTTGCAGAACGTTTGCTCTAATACAGGAACATGATCAAGTTAACTTTTTCGAAGTGTTCTCTCCATTTATTATCGCAAACACTTGTAAAAATCATAAAAAAATTTTACTCGTAATTATAATTAGTATCTTACGGATGGGAAAGTTGTTTGCACGAAAACAGGGTGTTATACACATGACTTTTTTGAGCAACACTTTTATGATGACAGGAGATATGGGCTTAGGTAAGAGACGGCATTTGAACAGGGAAATTCATCAGATGAATGTTCGCAATTAACTGTAATTTCATACTTTTTTCCTCATTCTCGCGCTTGCAATTTTTCCCCTTTATAAATACAATCTTGTGATTATTATTTGCATAACTGGTTACTTGAACAATGTAAAGAATTTTTGTTTGACGTTTGCCAAGAATAGCAGACTCAGACACACACACTTCGTGAGAGAATAAGGTTATTGTATTGGAGAAGAATTACGTGGTGTTTGTATAAATCTCGAAACTCCCACTGGCAAGTATAAGTTCCAAAATTTGAGAAGACAATGGTCATAGAATGTGGTTCTGGAAAATGAATAATTATTTTACAATCTATATGTCGTTGGAGTTACAGAGCCGCCTTATAATTGCAACATACATTTTGATTACTTTTGCCAGCTAATGTAGACTGCAAAATAATGATGCGGTTTGATCTGCGCACTTTGAAAACTAAATCGCGCAGTCCAGATGGTCGAACAAAGAAATAAATAAAATAGTCATGAAAGTTTCATATGTACAACGTTGGACGTACCAGTTATGGCTGCATTGACAATTCTTATCTTGGAGCAATAGAAAAATATGATTTATTTGAATTTTTTACAAATTGAAATCAATCAGTTTTTCACTCGCTAGCCACATAATGAATTGACTTCTGTTTGTAATTTTAATGCTAGACAGTGTGTATCTTTTGACATCAATCGATAATCAAATACAATTACACTTGATGTGTTATTCATGTTTCAAAATAAATTTCACGACTTCTTTTTTTAAATTTATATATATTTTTCTGTTTGGTTTCTCATCAGCAGTTAATTTTTTATTGATTAATTATTAACTAATGCCAGCATCGTCATAGATTTTATTACATCTCAACCTGCAGTATAGATCTTGAACAACAACAATTAACATTATAAATACAATTTGTCGATTGAACGTATATAAATCGATTAACTAATTATAGACTTTGTCGGGTTATAAAATATAGTCTTTAGTTATATTATTTGATTTAATTAGTGTCGGCGTTGAAACTCGAGAGTGATGAACGGTTTTCAAGTCGGACTGAATTGTTGATCCGCCAACCGTTCATAGCCCAGTGTCAGTACGTAGATGAACAGTTTTGATTTCGTACAAACCTCTCCGAAAATCTAAATAAGTGATCACACAAAACGTATACCGTAGGTCATTTTTGTCCGAACAATTCTCTCGTGCTGAAACGCGACATTCACGGAAAATGTGCACGTTGAAATTCCGTCACTCGCACCAACACATATAATTCTGGTGCATTTGGTGTCACAATATATAGATTTACAAGAACATTCACATCTGGTAATAATTACAATTTTTCAATGAATGACAACCCCAGGTAAAAAATATATATGTTACATGTATGGTACACATATATGTCACATATTTGTTGAAATTTAACCTGGTAGGGTACGTCTTGAAGCAAGAGAATTTGTCGGCGGTTGCGAGCTCGCTGAACAAAGTACACGCAAAAAGGTCATAAAATGGCTCAACTACATCACAATAAAGTATAGCGTTTATTTTTTAGCTGATGAATAATGTTCGAACAGTTTTTTTATGTCTTGTGAAATGCACGGCATTATCGAACCGCGGCTTCCGATAGTGTATATAGAGCAGATGAATTATTCCTCTTATGAAAGAATACAAGAATTCCTTTTCGAGTCTGACCGTTCACGGATCTGTTCGAGATGTTGTAGTTGTGCGGCCGAAGGGATCGCAGCGTGGCTCGCCCTGGAGTTGAGATGCATGGCGAGTGGCGGAGGCAGAGACTGACGACGCCGTCGCAGCGCCGGGCTCAGATTGTACTTCACTTTGGCTTGAAGGAGCAGCTCCTTGAACACCTGAGTGATGTTCAAATTATCCTTCGCGGACACCTCGACGAATCCGTTCTCCCATTCTGTTGTAACGAGGTTTTGAATTCTGGTTGAGTCCGTCTGAAAGAGTGAGGAATTCAACGTCTTCTTTTTTTTTTTTTTTTTTTCAGAAAAAATATAATATGTCTTTCATTCTTCGTACTTTAGAATTCATTCTTGTGAATAAGGTGTATTCAGAGGTTACATAAATCAAAAAGTGCCGACATATGTTCAAACTTTAACAATATATTTTATCTGAAACGCTGAAGATAGTGAGATCATAAAAATCATAGAAACCATAAAACTGATTCAAATTTATTGCAAACGTATTGAAAATTTCACATCCAATTTGGAACAAATATTTTTTATCTCACTCGTTTTTTTGACGTCTGGAGTGTTTAATTTGTCAGGCAATCGAATATATCTTTTTTTTCTCTACACCAAGTCGTTTTTTTTTTTTTTTTTTTTTTTGTTCGAATTGAAACACCCTTTGATTGTAAAAACTTATTACAGTTTTTTTTTGTAAGGAAATTAATCGAAAATGGTATCAAATTAGTCAATTGATCGTACATTTTTGAATGTTGAATTAAAAAATACCCCGAAAAACATTGTTTTGCATAATTGCATCATATTTTAAAAGATTGTACTTTTTTAACAGCTTTGAAAAATTATAATTTTTAAAATAACATTTTACCTGATTTGTCACATCGGTTTTATTTCCAACGACAACTATCGGTAGATTATCTTTTCCTCTGGAAGAAAGAATTTGGGAGCGCAGTGTTTCGACATCGTCGAAGGTGCAAGGATCGTTGACGTCATAAACCAAAATAAAGCCATCGGCACTTTTGATGGAAAGTTCTCTCATAGCAGGAAATTCAAATGAACCAGAGGTGTCGAGAATGTGGAGCGTAAGTTGAGTACCGGATACGTTGAAATCGCCCTGGTGCATTTGCTCGACGGTTCGCTTGTATTTCGATGTGAACGTGTTATACAGAAATTGATTGATGATGGCTGATTTACCGACTTTTGCTCCACCCATCACCACAATCTTGTAATGTGCGGATCTCTCCACTTGCTTTCCCCCGTTATCTGAAATCCTCTCGTGCCTGAAAAACGATCAATTCAATTTTGTCCTAGAAACTTGTTGTTTTACTTCAATCAAAACATGTAATTAGAATTAATGTTGTCAGCAAAAATTGTAAGATTTTTTTAGAAATATCTTTTAGAGATGTATACATTGTAACAAATGAAAATTCACAGCGACAATTTTCGTGCGTCTAAGAGGTAAACAAATTTACTTGAAAATTTTCGATTAAAAATTGAGACAAACGGTCGGTTCAAGTATATCCGTTCGCAAGGAAACCTAAGAATAATTTATTTGCCGACGAAATTTATCCGCCACTTTATTATCGGTAGTGTGAGGTGCGCCACGAAGACCCTCGATCTTGTAAAATAACAAACATACTGATATTGTTCCAACAAAATAGATTAAACTCATCGTGCTTTAAAATTCACAGTTTTTGTCGTTTACGTCTTTGTATACTTCTGCGAAGCGATCTAGGTCAGAAAATCAACAACTTGCCGTCGCTCTAAAACGGTACGATTAATTGCGTAAGAGGCAAGCGATTACCCATTTTTATGAAATTTAACTGCGATGAAATTACCCATTTCATTGCAGAATATATTTTTAAATCTTATATCGCTGCTATTTTTCATTCCTCACGAAAACCTAAAGTTGATTTTGAACTTTTTTTGTTTTAATATATCAAAGCAAATCCAAAATTGACTGTCACTGAGAAGACTGAAGAACAAATTTTATTTGAATGGCACATCTTTGAACAACCATTTTTAATAAGAAAAATCTGACCAAGTTTTATGAACTCATTTTGAGGCAACTTTTTTAATATTAAAATTTAAAAACAAATACTAAAAATACAGATCAACATATTTATAGTCAATTTTTTAATAATAAATTTTATGCTCATGCATCAACATATATATAATAATTTATTATTGAATTTCAATGTAATTTAAAATGACTGATAATTTGTTCAATAATTTCACAAGATTAAAATATCATAAATCACAATAAAAAATTCTGCCGCTTCCGATTAGATTAAAAAGATGTTCGTTTTTAATCTTAATTTAAACCTTCTTCATTTTTTGTAATGTCACACAAATTTTTTTCTTAGTCTTTTTTTTTTTCTAACGAAGAAAAACCACTTAAGTGGCCGTAAATTCTGGATTTGTTCAAAATTCTGAAAATGTTTCGTCCGAGCACTTCCATGAACATAATATTAATGTCTGTTTAACGGAGAATTGTAAAAAAAATCGTTAAAATATGTGGGCAGTGTCAAAACTTTTGTTCATCAAACTTTAACGTTCACTATTCCGGCGGTGTAAAACAATTTTTGATAAAACTTGAATGATTTAAACCTTTCGTGTTAGCACTCTAAATCAATATTCCTCATCAGAGTATTACGTAAGCAGCCAAAGTTTTTAAAATATTGACCATAAACGTAACATTTTTCATCGCAATTAATCATCCGGTGCTACGCAGGTTAAGGATCGTCTGACCTGGAGAATCCTTCATAATAAATCTAACACTAAGTTATCGAAGCTCCCTCGACAATATATTTCCCTAATCGTTACTTGAATTGAACTATAAAATTATGTTATCAAATTCCGTTTGAATTACAGGGAAAAAAAAATATAATTCAGAGGATTAATTGGAACTTACACATCGCTTATACTTTCGTTTGACTTCGTGTATCCATTTCAGTAACGATTTCTCATGATCACGGCTGGATAATATTTCATAAATCTATAAGAGATACACTAGTATTTTGAAAATATTACAACTACTCTAAATTGTTTAGTTATTTTTCAATGAAAATTTAATCATTATTTTGAGCCCAAAAAATAAAAAATTTACTTTTTTTAAAAAAGTATTTGCCCAATACTGTAGTACTATTCAAGTATACTTTTAAATACTCATTTTTACATATTTCAAGCATGCATCTGAATATTTAAATTATAGTATTTTGCCCAGCCCTGCTCATGTCACATTACCCCCACTTTGTTTTTCGTGTGATTAATTGTCTTGCCTCACCCTATTTTTCTCTTCGATATTAGAGAGAGTTAGCTTTGCTCGTTATTACGAGTCTAACAAAGAGGGTTTTTTTTTTTTTTTTTTTTTTTTTTTTTTTTTTTTTTTTATTTTTTTATTCCTCTTTTTTTTTATCATTTTTTGTCCACTGGGGCCTCATTTTGAAGAGTTGCGTCAAGTATAGTATAACTGCGGATGGAGAACGGTATAAGAGGTGATAATCAAAAGTCGTTTCAGGATTACGACTGATACGAAATACGCTGCTAATTCTTGCTTATTGCCTTTGCTAGGATCAATCAAACGGTTCGTGCTCGATATAGGAATACCTCCGTAAAGTACAAGTTCTGACGTATCTCTTTGTTTGTTAACATAAAGACCCTTTGTTCCACATATTCCTTTCGTCTTGTGACTGAAAAATATTATAGCTTGTGCATTGTCTCTCAAAATCCATGGAAAAATCTTTTTATCACTTTTATAAATTGTGACTTGCCTTAATAAAATTATATATAGTTTGTTCCTGCAGCATTTTGCGAGCTTTGGTTCTTACTTTTTTTTACTATTTTTTTCCTCTTCTTTCTTTTATAAGCAAAATCAGGTTCTTAGGAATATTATACTTTTTATTGTTAGGATATAAAATTCAAGTATTATATTTTGTGTTATTTTTAAACAAAATAAAAACGTAGTATTGTCTGAAATTATTCTTTCTCGTTTTCGTTGTTTCTTTTTTTCTTTTCATATCATTGAAACATCATTGTATTTTGTGCACGTAAGAATATATTAAATTAAGTCGAAAGTATTCTGCACGTGCGTCGCGTAATTTGATATCTTTGCTCCACTTTGCTACCACAGTTTATATTCAAAATAAGGTCAAAATCTTTTAGCAACTTTTCTGTGCTCCGAATTTATCGAAAATTCCCTTAATAACTTAGGACTTTGCCACAATCGGAATTATCGGAATGCAAAATTTACATAATCTATCAAATTTTCATGCTCGCCCTCGATAAACTGATTTTCTCAATTATCCGAACTCAAACGCAGAACTCATGTTGAATTTATTCTTCACTTGTCGCCATGAATTTTCCGATTTTCGTGCCGAGTCTTTTATGATTGTCGAATTGTAGCGGTTAAAATTTATAATTCAAAATGACCTCGAATATCAAACTATCTTATGTAATTAAAGTGAATTATCGATTGAAACAGATATGAAACTATAATAAATTTTATTGCATACTGTCAAAATGATTCTTTTAATTACCTTCCATTTTTATTGGACCCCTCTTCTTGTTCTTCTTTTAAAGCTGACGGTTGTAGACTAAATCGTCGACTAAATTGATGACGATTAGTTTTCATCATCAGAACTTCCGGTTATCTGAAAATCAATCGAATAATTTTGCTCTTAGATTAAAAATGTTCATCAAATACCACGTTCATGTATTATTAAATGTTTTTTACCCAATTGTTGCTACTTTTTATTATGTTTCTGCTTACACTATCGCATCGCATTCACTTGTTATTTTGCTCAAAGTTAAAGTTATTCAAGAATTGTCACTGGAATAACAATGTTCGTTACGTTAAAAATGAAATGCAAGTTCGATTTGCATACACCGATGCGGCCTTTGATAACTGCAAAGTGGTATATTCGAAACCACGTAACGTCATGAGAGTGGTTCAAAATGTTCAATTTGACGAGCCGGAAGACGACGCGCAATTCCCATTTTCGCGTAATAACCAGACTATCACCTATATTCAAATTTGTCAGGTTTTCAAACGAATGTATCGCTTCATGGCCGATGCTATAACTGTATCTATCGGATACAAAAGCTCCGATCTTTTGTTCTTGTTCATTCATCTTTTTACGAATTTTCCAGCACTCAGAATTAAAAGAATTGACAAACGCAAATTGATTTATTTGCCGTCAGTATCAAACGCCGATGATAAAAGTTTGATCAACTGATAAAAATGATCGAATTTATAGACTCAATCATACCTGTTGTGTTCGATATCGTACAAATGACAAGATACACTTTTGTTTATGAAATCTTGAGCTTTCTCGATTTGATTATAAAGTATAAAAGAAAAAGTAAATTTGTAACAACTCAATCGTTAATCACGAAAAATGGTTGAACTGCTCGTATTTTGTGACAGAGAAAACTGAAAGCTTATTGTGTACTTAAACAAAGTTTATGCTAACACGCTCTTTTCCCATAAACCGTTTTTATTGTCTGAGCAATTATGAGTTGTAAAATACGGTTACATAAATCTTGTTTGTTTTTTTTCTTGATGAAACAGAAGGTGAAATTAAGAAAAAACATAAAGTTTAACAGTTAATTTCACAGTTAAACCAATTAGTTGTTATTCGAAGTAGTGCGTACGTTCATCTCTGTTTCCTTAATTCCAAAATAATTGCAAATCGGGTCAGCCTTCTGGAAGAAGTAGTAATAAAAATAAAATAATTTCATGGCAAAGGAAAAGGTTCCGAATGAATCAACATGCGAAACAATGCATAGCTATATATGCTTCTTTGAAACGGTTGTATATCGCAAAACTGAGAATCTGCATTCGAATATTTAGTGTTCCTTCTAATTAATTAACATGTGAAACTGAATTCAACACGTTTTATCACTCCCGGACTTGTATTCAGTTTCGCAATTAATTATTTTACATCGTGTTCGGTTCAATAAATTGTGCAAATAAAATTGAAATTAGAGTAAATTTATATTCTTGGCGTAACAAGAGCGAAAAAGAAGGCGAATTTGCATAGTTGGAAACTCTGAATGTAATAATTCACGTTTTTCTAAAAAAAAGAAATCATTTTCAAGGGATGGTTTAACTTCGAATCACTCATTAAACAACACCAAGAACAACGTTAAGTGACTAATGTTTTGCTCATTGTTTCACATTTTCAGTCTGCAAAATATTTTATAACATAGCTTCTAATCAGTTTGGTTCTTTTTTGGTGTTCATTTCGCAAATAATAATTTTCAACATAATTTTCATTTTCAATTAAATTAAAAACTTGTTAATAAATCAACAAGTGACGACTGTTTCTTTTTCAAACATTTATCGCAATTTTTAAACAAAATTTTATACGAGAAAGGCGACATAAAAATTCTTAGATCATCACAATTGCTTCCAAATGTATATATACTCAACATATGTGAAGTTGACAGGAAGTCATTCGTAATCAATGTTTCTTGATAACACTATAAAATGAGCAGTATGGAACACCGATTTAATTAACGTCTATTCTTGTCAATCGCACGTCCGTGACGCAAAAGCGGTTGATATCGTGATCAAACAAACGTATTCGATCGTCTTTTTTTTCAGCATATATGCCACTTCTAATAAAATTACCCTGCTCGTTGATTATTTGTTTTATACAAGTCGGAATGACTAGACCTTATTTTAACCTTATCTGATGAATGTTTCATGTAACAGATATATATCTAAAGCCAATCTTAGATTTTTACATTTAATCTTGGATAGAAATCGTTCAATATCTAAAGTCAGATTTTGTTTTTGGCATTAGTTTGCAGGTCTATTTTTAGGTCTCATCGATCACGAAAATTTGACTCAGTAAGCCCCTTCGGGATTGTTATTTTTGGTCTTCCTCAAAACAACTACTTGGGATAATTTCTAAATCGCATGCAAATTTTTTTGCCTACTCCCTTGATGTACAGCCGATATGTTTGAATTATTGGCTTTCTTAACATTTTCACGAACATTTATCAATCTCATAAAAAATAGTATATTAAATGTTGGTGTGTATCGTCAAATGCGTACCTGGCGGGAAAATGAAAATCCAATATCACAAATTATCGACAAAGCGATTGATGTGTAAAACAGAATGTTATAGTAAAATGATTGCTAAATGGGGAAAGATTAACGCGAGAAATTGCAATTTCAACTATAATGAGAACAACAAATTAAGTATGTAAAGTTTGTAAGACGCTTTGTTCTGGATAACGACGCACCCCTCGTTTTTCGAATAAAGTTTCAATTTGCAGGATAAGTAGAAATGTAAATAAGTATCATACAAAAAAAAAAAACGATTATAAGATAGAATAGAAAAGTGACTGGCAGACTTAATTCGGAGCAAACTACTTGGGTTCGTGCGCGTTGAGTTTACAATTTTTCCCGCTTAAGTAAATCGATTTATTTTCAAACTGCGAAAGCTTGAATTGAAATTGATAGGCAAATTGCTTTCGCTTTAATTTCATGGGTTATGTAAATTTAATTATATGTCTTGATTGTAAAGTAATTTGACCCTACATTGTACTCGAGTAGAACAGCGATGCTCTTTGTTACTAGATAAGAATAAATATCATCATAAAAATAAGATTTCCATATTTATGTATACATATTCTACTTTATTAATCACATTTCATTTTAAGACATTTGTATGTTTCCTGATTATTATTACACATTTTCGTATTCGAAATTATAGAATGTAATTTCGTTTTTCTTTCACCAATTGTTTAACCGCATTCTGTAATGCGTTTTGTAATTTGCAAACATGAAATTATGAAAGAAAAGTAAAAATGCAGTTAACGTTACAAAAGTTGTCATAATTACGTCGGTACTAAAGCGGAATATTGCTAAGCTCCATTTTTTCTCCTTTTTTTCATTCAATTATCTGCATTTTTCCAAAGGGTAGGTAATTTTTTTTTTTAATTTTTAATAACATCTTTCTCACAAAAAAATCAAAATGTCAATGTTGTACAAGTTATAGTTTTATGAAGCATGTAAAATTTACAAAGGAAAATAAAAAATCTTGTTAATTAAAAATATAGGACATTGAGAATATAAAATTAATTATACAAAAGAAATTAACTGCAAAATTATCTGAAACCTTTCTCTTTTATTGATTTCTGTTATTCATTTTGTATTCATAAGTTCGTGTATACACTAAACTTTTGTTGTGTATATTTTGTTGTCTGAACTTTTGTTGCAGTTCTATCTGTTATGGGCATCATCGTTTTCGACATGAAAAAATTTGTATTCCAATTTTGATTCTTTTTTCCGTCAAGAAGAGATATATATGACACGAATCTTAATGAGAGACTGTCCAATTCAGAATCATCAGATTTTTATTCAATTATCACATTTCTTACCAAAATCTCATTAGTAAATACCAAATTTTCAGTGAAAATTATTTGTACAAGCAATTCAATAAACTTGTATGAAAAAGTACTTTTCAATAAAGTAATTTTTGGAACTTTTGTCTCCGACCGACAAAATTTGAATGGCGAAATTTCCCAACTGGAAATTGAATTATGCGTTCGAACACTCGGCATATAAAAAGTTGACCAGAATTTAATGTCCGGAATGCAAAATATTACCGAACTGCGTTATGTAAGGTGTTATAATGTTGCGTGCTGAGTCAAGACATGCTTTTGAGTAATTACAATCTCGAAAGAAAGTTCTAATTGTTCCAATTCAGTTGATATACGCTTTATTTTCGAACCATTTTCAATCCTCGAGACTTTCTTTCAGTTTTGCGATAAAAGTTGACGCAAACTTGTTCGGGGGAGAAAAAAAAGTTACAAGATTCGTTTGAACATGTCGAAGATACCAAACAAATACAATTAAAAACGATCCTCTTCTATCAAAATATACAACTTCTATTTAATCAATTGAATAAAATCAACAGCAAAAAGTAAAACCAATTTCAAACAGTCTGACTGCGTACCGATCAAGAAATGTGATCGTCGAACGGACTGCCTACGATGGCTAAAAAAACCCGATTCAAATTAATCATACAATTTGCATCGGGAGAAAATCAATTTTTTCCCCTTTAATCCACTTAATCTGCGACGATGAGGTGAAAAAAAAAATCGCGGAAGGACATATAATCTGGTTGGGTTTTGATCGGATTATGCGAAAATCTTCTTTCGCCTTCATTTCCTCGTACAATTGAAGGTACGTTAGAAATTCGCGGCAACTATCTGCCGAGGCTGACCAATACAATGGCAACACTACGAGACTGTACATAGGTGTGTATAACCGCATGCACGTACACCGCTTTTCGTAAGCAAATACGATCGGCCTCATTGACTCAATAATTGTATATAACGTGAATGCTAAAGCATGCAGGGCAATCAGGCTGGCGTATGTGTGAGTGCCCACGTCAAGATGCACGTAGTCAAAGTAGAGCAACGACCGAGAAGTCAGACTTGAGCGCGGCTCCGCGCTGTCGGAGTTCAACGTATTGCTCCGAACCAGTTCACGTAGAGGGACGATTACGACGATTTTCTTCCTGCGACAGACAATTGGACGTCATGTCGGGCAGCCAGTCCTCCCGTTCTCTCCACCGACACACTAATACCGACACATAAGTTGCGTCCATACAGCCGTCATTCCCCAAATAACTAATACATTCTGTTCGCCATTTGTTTCGTCTTGACTCCACGGAACCTATACAACTCACGACTTTTTGAGCTCGTCGCCCCCTTTTTGTGCATCTCATTGTTTGGCAAATTTCCCAGTCGCTTTTATGGGGTTTTCAAACTCGAAATGAGGTCTCTCCGCGCACGAAATAAGTATACAATACACGCTCTTATTTTTACAGTGTCGCAGAATTTATGAGCAGATTTATAGACACGTTGGAATTACATCTGAGACCCCACTCCTTCCCCTCCGATGCAGGCTAATCAGGGCATAAATCTGGAGCGTCGATATTTCGTGGAGTGTATAATAATCAAATGGTTCGATTGTGAAGAATTGTAGAAGCAGATTCTTGCTCGTTCGATTAAAGTCGAACAGAGTTAATGATGGTATTAAAGTTTTCATGCTTTTTTTTATGGTTTCTGATATAATGAACTGTATAAAGTTCAACAGAATGTGGGATAATTTGATAAAAACAAAGCTCAAAATATATTTTGAAAATGTTGTCTTTCAACTAATTGATGATGACTTTTACAAAGGTCAATACCAAACAGTTTGGAAACGAAATTATTCCCACGTTCGAGTGAAATCTTCGGACGGATTTTTCTTAACGCGACGTGGATGGATTTTCTTATTCTTAGAAAATTACAACATGTGAGAAGTTTTTAATTTCGAAACAATCTTTTCTGTCGCAGTAAAATATCAATTTTTGTTTCTTCTATTAATCCGAGGTGCAATCGACTGTTTGATTTGGCAAGCAAAAATGGAGACATATAAAATGAAATAAAACAAAAATGATTATCATGCAAGTAATTCAATTTTTTGCAATGAACCATGTCACTCTCAAATCTCTTCCGAATCCAATAATATTATTTCGACTTTGATATAATAATTTTGATTCAAGAGGCGTTTGAATCATATATTCGTCTTTCATACGAGAACGTGTGGACAAGTTTTGAGAAAACTCCGCATGTACATCTAAAAGTTCCCGATTCGGCTTCATGGCGAACAAACTTTTTCCCTTCTCTTTTTATCAACATCTTACGACTTTTTAATCAGTTTCCAATGCATTAGTGAGATTATATGCCACCGTCAGTCATATATTTTTGATTCAATTATTGTTAGAAATTGTTTATTTAAATCACTCGTGCTTATAGCATTAATTAAACAAGATCTAATAAACGAAAAGCCTAAATATATTCTAAATAATAACTGATCGACTTAAATTTTGTCAAAATGCTATTTCACATTTATGTCGGAGAAATATAATCTTGTTATCGATTTGCAGATCGAGATGCCCTTTGTAAATGCTCTCCTAATTCATACAAGTAAATTTGCACTTTTTTTTTCGAGAGAGATTTTTATTCATTTTTTAACATTAATCAAAATTCGTTGTGCTGGATTAACTATTTTAATCCGAGATCGTAACTCAAGAATCAAAAGTGCAAAATTCCTTATTGATGGGTCAAAGGTTTTAAAAAGGTGACAAAGTTTTCTGTTCGTTTGTTGTCAAGCGTTCATGCTTTCATAAAAAAGAATAGTTATTATTTACCCGTCAACTTGCCGACACGATTTTCCTTCGATTTTGAAATTACTTTTTACTACACCAGATACTTTATTCGACATTCCTGTCATCATATAATTTCAATTAACTGCTTTTGTTGTTTTTTAATTATTTTTTAGTTAATCTGTTATTTTGATTATTTCATTTCAAATCGGAATATTAAAATTCAAGTGGCAGGTAATTGTCTAACACTCTTAGCTAATTAGGACAAAAATTAAAAAAAAAAAAATTTCTGATTTTATGATAAATTGGTTTAAATATTGCTGAAGTAAATGATGTCAGTGAAAAAAGTCTAATTGCAGTTGACAAAACTCAAGTTGGCCAACTAGATTAAGACCAATACGTCACACGTTATAACTTCGGTTCGCATGCTGGTTGTTGACTTTTCTGTATGCGCAAATTATCAAACTTTCTATCCTCTTAATGATATTAGATTCTATGTCACTTTTACGAGAGTATATCTGCATAATCGCGTTACGATAATGTTATTTTTACTTCAAATTCAAAAATGGGTCGAGTCGAATGAAATGTCAGCCGCTGGCTAATAAGGTCTCTGTACCTCGGTAATAGTAAGAACATGTTAAACGATTTGACCTGAGCAATCTCGTCCATAAAGTTTTGGAGATAAAAAAAACGCGAATCTCACTGTAACGTCGTCATCAAAATTACGATCGCGATTGTCGTAAAAGCCATAAAGAAGTTCACCAACTGGAATCGAATCTCGCCACGACTTCTCTCAGAGAGCATGTTGGAATTGGTATAAAATAAAAGCAACGTTTAAAAGATTGAAATCGCTTGATCTGATGGAACAGAACTGGATCATCAACAGTTGAATCTTCATCGGAAGTAGCAATATAATGTGTGTTATTATACGTTGCAGCTCTCGTTTCGAAAGTGTCATAGAAGAACATTAAACCAGAACACTGATCCGGAGCAGGGAAACTACATTACTCTTAGCATCAAAGACTAGAATATAGTCTGCCTGTCCAGCAAACAAGTAGCTCTCTCCTAAAATGGCATATGCTAACAACTAAGGTGGTTTATATTCCTAAAAGTTTGTCCCCAACAAACTTGAATTTCAAACCTGATAAAAGTTTGTTGTGGAAAAAATGTATCATCGGGATTCCGCCTAATGAAAATCAATGTATTTTAATCGTCAGGTTTTTGAGTCGACATTTGATGAAACTAATTAAAAACTAAGCTATGTAATTTAGCGAAAATTTACTTTGCTGGAACTTACTTCATCTTACTAAGCTCGTATATGTTCTGTTGTTTATAATACACAGTGTAAAGTTTTATTTAAACATTTTGAGAAAGCGATTGAGATTAAAAAAACGCGAATTATTATTCTTCAACTTGGGAGATGTAATAACACATATTAGAGCTGGCTCTTGAAAAAGAACCGGATGAAATTTCACAAGTTTATTTAATCCCAAGTTTTCATTGTGGTTCAAGTGTCGTCCTGATTGTGGTTTTCTGTGCTCTTCTTTTATCACTTAGCAGTAAGTGTTTTGCACCAAATATAATCGATATCTATTTTAAGGAACGTCTTTAACAATGAAAGAGACATTATTCATGCGGAGTACATTGTCAGTGTGATAAATTTAGAATTTTAAGTAGCACGAGTGGGTTCAAGATCTTTTTTCTTTTTCGGGGCTAAATAAATAATTAATGCTTCTTTCATTGAAGCGGTGAACCGCGAGTTTCATTCTTTAGAACTCGGGCAGTTATAGCCCGAGATAACAATTTTCCAGCGAGCGAAAAACTATTTTTACTCCGGAGCGTAAATTATGAAAATTGAATCGGCGTGTAGTTTTCGCGCAAGTTATTCTTCATCACGTTTTCACAACAAATCTAGTCGGTGAGCAGCGTTATCTGATGCCGAGGAGAAAAAAAAATGTCTGCAAATATTATTTTCTGTTATCCCCTGTACACAAGAATCGATTATATTTGAATGAGGATCGACCTTCTCCGTTAATAGAAAAATACATGGATCTCATTGTGGCCGGGTTGACTCAAAGTTTAACGCGATTTTTTCTTTTTCGCCCACATCAAATAAACACAAAATAAAATCCACCCATGGGTTTCTATCATATCGTGATGTAGCTCTATACTTTTGGTTTTTCATGATCCATCGAACAAATAAATAACAAATGATTTATCCTTGTGTAAAACAATTTCGTGGCTTTGTGTTTCGTACACCGGTGCAATTTACATAATGCAAAGCATACAAGCGCGTTAAAACGACTCATTGAAATTTGTGCGATAGATATTTACATAAATTACATATAAATTGCGCATGATTGAACGATCGATCGCACAGACAGAAGCAAGGCTTTTTGCGAACGCAATTTTTGCCTTTGTTTTTGCCATTGCGTGTGAGAATCCATAATGAAATCAACCACGACATTTTATCGTCCGTATTCCAATGGGTAAACATTTTTAACCGACAATTAAGTTGCTAATACCTGACGTCAACCGCAAATGAGGCCTGGTATTGTTGAATCCAATGATTTCAACAGGTAAGGGTTGTTGGATTCGCGGAATGTGCCCTTCGTCAGTCGCACGATCTTGCACATAGATCATAACAATTAAACAACCATTTGATTCCACCTTCACGAATTCAATCTAAACGCAATTTTTCGTCATCAAACTATTCCTGCCAAATAAATCGTCATTGTTGATTCAAGCTTAATAATTTGTGGTCAAAAAAGTATGAACAAATCTCAAAAATTATCTTACAAGCTGAAAATTACACTGTATTTTTTATGGTTCAAAAAAAAAGATATTTCATAGGTTTCAATTATATTCGTAGTTTTTGTTTGATACACGTTCAATATAATACGCTATACTTTATCAAACTGAACGATCTCACTTGAAAATAACAAAAAAACCGTAAAATCAGGACGGTTTTGGCTGACCTGGAAGTCGTCCGCACTCCGGAAACGACCTAAATTGATACTTCAAAATATCAACTTTTGGTTCAGCATTGTCTTCGAGACCACTTGTCATGCCCGTATTATACGCGCTTTCATAAGTTATTTTTTGCGATAAAATGCAGGCGCAACATTTAAAACAAACGCGTTCAAAGAGTTCATCGTGAATTATTCATAGCATCATGTAGGTCTGTTTTTCAAATTTAGTCAAGCTCTCATAATTTCCTTTACCAATTCAGGATCTTAATGTTGATTTAGAACGTGTATCACGAACCCGCATGTTTTTGTCTACTAACGCGCCTCGTTGTTTTGCGATAACACCAGCGACAAATGTTTTTGAATTTAAATTAAATATGACATTTATATGTGTCTCACATGTTTTGTTTATCAAACAAAAATCCATCGTGTTATTCATCTTTGAGGTTCCTCACAACTTTGAAAATGAACAAACAGTCTAAACAATCTTATTTAAGCACACAAAGTAGTTGAGCGAACGAAATTTATGTTTTACGAAAACGTCTGAAACTGCGCTCGGTAAGTGTCAGGGAAGCTTTTACACCCAACACATAACGTTGCATTAAACATTGAAGAATTCAATAGACCCTCGTTTAACGTATTCTCTATCAGTTTACACACAATAATTCATTTCGGTTTGTTTATCTAAAGAGACACAGTTACATATATTAAAATTAATTAATTAACTGTAAATTCGTTAGCGATAAATTATTATTTGATGTTCAACAAACTGAATTTGCACGTGAATATATAAAAATTTGATCAACACCTATAGTTCAAGTGTTAAAAAAATCCGTCGACCATGACGTTTAGCAGGACATCGTCTGTGATATGAGAATTAGTGTCAATATGACTATCTGAACTTGGGACAACAGGTCTGCGACATATGTTTGAAAATTTGAATTTCCCATCACAATGTCGGCATTTGCAATACATAGTCTTTTAACTTGATATTGAAACGTGCATTTTCAAGCACAACACTCTTTGAATTTTCACATCAGAAAGAATGATGGATATTTCAAATAATCGATCAAAATTCTATACACTATAATATATCGAATGTTCCATTCCGTTCTCATATTTTGACGTATTTACGATATCGCACAACTAATATCAATTTCTTTGTACAACCGATATCTCAGCGATACCAAAATTCAATCATATCAGTCTCAAGTTGATAATCTATGAATTGGAATATAATGAAATCTATCACCTTCAATGATACAATGCACAATAAATCGTGCGATTCTGGTTTATCGTTATCACTCGCCACTCTTCGTCCAATGTCATTTATAACTCTCATGATAAATGACTCATTTATTATAATAGATTTCTGAGCAATCTCGTTTGTTTTCAGTTATATAAAAGAGCATTTGTTATTTTACCCAGGTCAATTTCTTATTACTTCTACTTTATAACCAGCAATATTTTTTAATCCTACACTGTTTCCATGTATTTTTCATTTCCTCAGAAAAGAACCCACGATCAGTGCGACAAAGTGGAAAGAAATGGTTCTCTGCAGACGTGTGACACGGCTGATTGTCGAGGAAAAGCTTACGCAAAGACAGTAATCGACAATTACGAGTAGTCGTAAATAAATCCACGTCGCGAATTGAAAATGAAAAACGCCAACGATAAAGGTCTCACGCGAATTACCGTGTTTTCAACGTGTACTAAGTGACAAATTACGTTGGGCGATTCAAGTGTGAAGTTTGGCACGAACAAGTTTACCAAGACAAATGACGGCAAGGATTAGGTTTGAAAATGTAATCATTTTGTGAAAACAATTTGACACCAGTGTAGCGCAATACCTGTCGGCCATTAGTTTTTGGCTTTTTTTTACAGTGACACATTTTCAGACCATTTATGTCAGTTTCATAATTTACGTGATCAACGGTCTAATGGATTTTTGCACATGTTCAGATTTAGATGAAATATTTCCGATTTGTAACTTGTTTCATCACATAAACGAGGTAAAAAGACGATTATTGAAAAGTTTATTAATTGAAACAATCAAGGAGAAGCAATTATATCGCAATTAATAATGTAAGACCTGTGTTTAATAACGATGAGAAATCGAAACACGTTACACACTTGAAAAGTGCGCTTGATAAAATGAAGTAAAATCAGCGAACCGTCAAAAATGGAGATAGGGGTTCAATATAACGTATCAGTAGATTAATTACATAGTTTCCCTCAACTTGACTTCGATCAAAATTTCTAACACCGATCCAACAACCCTCGATCAATATTTTTACTGCACACCAAAAAAAAAACGGTCTCATTTTTCTTCGAACATTCCACCTTGAAATCACAATACATTTTTATGTCCCACTTACTGTCTTTCGTTTTTCTCGTTTTCTGCAATATCGAAAAACAAGAGGGGGACAACTTTTTTACTCGCAATAATAATTTTATCTCTATTCTCTGTTTAATGGATTTCATTTATTATATCCAGCTATACGCCAGGAACGAAGTTTAATGGCCCGCCCATTGTTATACATTTTTATACCTTTCGAATACTAAGCAAACTGAACGCAAATAGCCGTGTATATACTGATGACATTAAAACTTATCATGCTGAATATTCTTTCATCGGTCGTCTTTCAAAATGCCGCTCGTGAGAACAATGCACGTGCTGGCCGTATCTTTTTCTCAATACATCAATATGGACGACACCTATCATTCTGTTTGAACTTTATGGTCGAGTTTTAAAGAGGACGCGCTAACCGGACAAGATGCACGAAAAACTAGTACGCATTGTGCTGAGAAATCTATTAATTCAATGTAATCTCTCCGAGTGATTTATTACAGCTCCGCACGATAAAATGTGAAAACCTCATTTGGTCTGGGAAAAACTGGGAAGATCTCATAACCTTTATTCTAAATTTTGTATAGAGCATTTTTCATTTTATGCAATGTTTCATTCATTTGTTTCATTCATTTGTATATGAATGAGTTAGGTATAGCAACTAGGAGAATATTAATACGAAAATAGATGAGGGCTTGCGTAGGTCAGCGCAAACTATAAATTGAATTACTATAACAATAATGCAATAACTGATGATTGCTTAATATCATTAATTGAATCGAGATAATGAAGGCGTGGTTATATCCAGCATTAAATACGTGAGTGTTGTACTAGACAAATACCAGATGTCATATCATTTTTTGCTTGCAGAAAAGAAACCTCGCAGCATCGGTACACTTGTACGCTCCAAGTGTTATTGAATAATGTATGGAATTATGAAACTGACGGACCAACAAAATGCGATTAAGAATCAGTACAGTACAACTAATTCACTCAGTCTAACAAACTTGAGATCGAATATATTTGTAACGTTCGAAGGCACATCGCTGTATTTGTGCAATGGCCATGCCTGTAACGATTCGAATTATTCTGACAGATGCTTAAAATGTTTGACATAGTGTTCAAATTTCATTGTCAATTTTGGCCTGATACCACGAGTTTCCGAAATTTTGAATGCTTGCATTTGCGAATGAGATGTCGAACTCTGTTTCGTAACCACGTCCGGTGATTCTTGTGTAACATCTTGGTGTACGAGAGACGATGCTGGGATAAGATGTAAAATTGGAACAGCGGCAATTCTACGGTGCGCATAAATGTTCGCTGACATTGATTCCGGAGGGACTCATGGACAATTTGCAACTCAGTGAGACGGAAAATGTTGAACTACATAAGCCTAATTTATACAATCCAACAAAAGTTTAACCCTCAAACTTTTTCATTTGAAATTAAACAGACCTAATTTAATGAAAAAATTGTTTCGTAAAATACTATAATTGTAAAAGCATGCAAGTGAGATGAGGTGGAAAAGAATTTGCAACTTTCGGATGAAGCAACAAGCCGAGTCGAAAGCATTCTTTCAGAGCCTTTTGAATTGTGAGTTTGTGAAAAATGTCTAATTTTTTTCCTGTTAATGCGAAAGTATTGATTCACGTTTCGCAGCAAGATACTTATAGTCAATTTTGTAGATAAGTATTTTTCGATGTATTTTCTATTTTACGACGCGGCAATCTCCACAGGTCAACGATAAGAAACGCGTTCGCAGCATATAAGAAAAACCGTTTTACAATTTTTGTGGGCGTAATAAATTTGATTTTCAATTTATTGTTCTTCGTCGATTCAAAAACCAGTGAGATAAGAAGAGACATGGCTTTTAATTCCTCTCGGTTAGTTCCCATGTTAACTTTGTAATTGAGCACTAAAAATAATGACAGAATTGTGAAATAATCGAATTCGAGAAATGCGTTGAGGGAAACAAATTTGAAACTCGTCTGAAAATTTTGTAAAATTGAATTGCAGTTCGCTTACACCGTGGGTATAAATAGAAAAACAGCTTTACTGTAATTCTTGAGCACGAATCACGACACGAGACTCTTTTTTTTCCCTGCGTAGACGGACCGCGAAACTGGATAGTTTTGCATAGTAATGCAAAACTTGATCTAATTTTGTTGTGCATCGTATAATTTTGCTTAATATTTACTCCAGAAAACAGAGTTAATGGGGCAATTTCAAAGCGTGTACTTCTTAAGGGATTTCTTTATTGATTTAATTTACTTAAAAATGTTGAGCGGTTCAATCAGAATGACTTAGATACATCCCTTGTTTATCTGCTACTCAAATTAATGTGAGTTAAAAAATTTTTTTTAATATTTCAAATCCAACCTCTGTTTTATATCATTAATAACAATCGAACTGCAATATTAAATGTTTAATTGAGCCTAAAATAAAAACGTTTAATGCAATCTATTATTGCTCGAACTGAACGATATATCTTTTCCATTATAATTTGAAATTGCATTTCTTTTAAGAACACCTCTAGAGTTGCATTTAAAATTGAATTGTATTCTTGATGGTTTTCATTTTTTGCAACTTAAACATATTCGATATGTTGAAGTCACATTTAAACTTTTATTTTGATGTCCTAACTTGTACGATTACGTACAAAATAAAAAAACTTCATATATAAAAATTGGAAAAAAGCAAAATAAAATGTGAATATGAAACAAACAAGTTTTTGAATTCATTTTGAAGTGAAATTGTGTTCCAGAATCAAGCTAATGATTTTTAAACAAATATTCTCTTGATTTTCTAGTTTCTAGATAAAGTGAACGAACAAAAGTAACGCGTCGGCCTTCGATTCATACATAAGCCATTCAAAAAGGAAGGAATTTTCATACTCGAAATGAAAAAAGTACAGTCGTTATCGATACAGTGACCCTGTAACTTTTATACCAACCCAAATTGAACTCGAGTTCGAAAGGCACTGATAAAAATAAATTGAAGGGGGAAAGAAAAATGCAGAAAATTCTTCTCACACACGATCGCTTCATTTGTTCATAATCTCACAGCGATCATATCAATTTCGATTTCATTAAGTCGTCTAATCAATTCCGGTTTTGCATTTTCATTCATTATTCTTTGTTTATCGCAATCAAAATTTGTACCGGCAGATTGTTTATGGCATTCACGTCTCAAACGTTTAATCCCAATGAAAAATTAATCTTTGAAAGAATTGAAGGAAATGGCCCAGTTGCCTGCGTTTCCTGAAAAAAAAAAAAAAAAAACAATCGATCCCTTCTGTATCATCCTTGTGATTGGAACGACAAAAAAACAAGTGGGAGAGAATAATTTTTTGCATTTCTTGGAAGGACGTTTTGCAATACAATATACGAAGTTATAATCAATGTGACATTTGTTTTTCTTTATTTCATATCAGACTAACAGGCTATTTGAAAAAGTATAATTTTTATTTAAGCGAATCATATCTTTACTGTGGAGTTTCAACAAGTTTTAATGAGCCGATCGATCTGATAATATTTTTGTACCAGTTTTTGTTGTACAAAGTAAGTAACGTGTCGGGCAAATAAATCACAGGATGACAACGCCACAATGGTTCATAAATATGCATAACAACCACCCCATAGTAAAATGCAAACTAGATGTCTTTCTTGAATGAATCAAAACGTATCAATGATCACAGATTTGCATAATCATAAAAGCACCACACATTAATTAACCGCAAAAGACGTTCTATTTATATCGAACGTTCAATGTGTTAGTTAATTATTAATTATCCCATGAATCCAGTCAAAATTTAACCAATATCATTATGCGCGTTTACAAAGAATATAGTTTGAAAATAATGTAGCCTCCGGAGTTATTTTGATGTCGTAAGGAGGAAAAAAATGAGTACACAAAAAATATGTCTCGAGATACAGATTGTATGAAAAATTTGAAATGTTTTAAACGGTGCGTCGAAAAGTTTTATCATGTACAGTCAAATAATTTTCAACGTCCTTGTGTCTTCTGGTATAATTTCAAATCATCATAAAATATGAAGAAAGAGAAATTCAACGAAATTATAAATCTTTCTGGCGGTATACAAGCTGAGATCAAAATGCAAATTAAAATTACAGGTTATTCCGAAGCAACGAAGAGGGTGAAACACTGCACTATGTGATAATAAACGAACCGTTGAAGTGTAGAATAAAATTAAAAGCACCTTTATCTGCATCGAGTACATCTTTTAAAACATTTTCATATTAACAAGAGACCATAAGTTTTAATTTCATTTGCCTAACGAACATACAAAATGAGAAACAAAATCTGAAACACTCTTTCGTCAAGGAATTCTTCTCTGTTTCATACTGAAAGGCTTCAAACCTTGTTATTGTTTGAATTATTTTATTTCCATCTTTTTAATTAAATAAAAGCTTTTACTGAGAGAAATTACATCAAAATAAACAGTTCATCTCAGCTGAAAATAACGGAATTAAATGTGTTCTTGTTTTGATTTTGGGTTATTCTCTCTATTGGTTTGTAATTGTCTAACTTTAACACTGAATACTATTATCGATGTTAAAACATAAGTATATAGTGATGATTGAACATGATTATATACCATCAATTATCACGATAAATTTATTACGATAGTGTTTTTAAAACTGTGCGTTTAAAAAATATTTTAATTTAAAACAATTATTACAGTGGAAAATTTCCATAAGTGTCTGAAACAACAAACAGTCAAATAATATTCGAGGAAATGTTGTTTCATGAAAATATAAAACAATATTTGTGAGCGAGTAGCTATCATATCGTCGACGAAACCTTATAGCTTAATTTCCAAAGCCACATCAGTACATACAATTTAACTTGGTAAATTTAACATTGATGATGGTTATGATGAATAACTCATGAAAGCGTACACGTGGGTAACTTATTCCTTTGCTCACTTCGATTTTATTACTTTCTCAATAATTCCCGCGAAATGATATCAATGGTATTATGTATCCTACTGTTACACAGCAAATAAATGTACACGTGCATTATATTTTGTCCAATTTTATTTTATACGATATCTGATAAAGAAAAACTGACAAAAAAACGTCAAAAATAAGTTTAATTATATAAAGCATGTTAATTATAAGATCTTATTAGTAATTATGAGTTACTTGGCTTAGTTTTTTGAGACGAATATTTGCAGAAGTGATTCGCGTTCGCTTGATATACAAAACGTAAAAAGTCATCAAAAGTTATGTCTCTTTGATAAAAGCGAAAACGTAGGCGCGTTATTTTTCGTGTCAAGAATTTATAGAGATGGACGATGGCCGATGGGTGTGAAATCAATTGCACATTTTTGAGAGGCCGCGAGCTGTGAATTGATCGCCGACAAATTGACTCGTAAATTACACGTGCATAGCCGAGGTTCGACGCGAACATGACGCCAGCGCCTTTTGTCATGCAAAACGTGTACAGACAAATCCTCAAAACTTCGCTGTGGAAACTGAAAGGTTCTTCTAATTAACGGACGACCGGTGTAACGTTGACAAGGTTGCTATTAATTTTCCGAAATAATTAATTTACCGGCCGAATGAATAGCGCGGATAAACGAAAATGAGAATCAATCAGAGCGAAGTCCATGAAAAACAAATTGTTGATTGAATTCAATCACTTTATTAGATTTATTGGCAAAATAAGTTTATCGCTGACTTTCACCAAATTCACAACATACGAGCTACATTTTTTTTTTTTTTTTTTTTCACACGCATTCTTTTTCGCGCTACACATATTTTCTGAGCGACAAAACGATAGCAGATTAGACGCGCAACATGTCTAATTGCGATTCCAATTACACAAACTCATCATCGTTGTGATTCGAGCATGTAATCAATTTTAGAACGAATTGCAAATTCCCCACCACTTAGGCTTTTTAAAATTGCAACTGCTGCTTGTGTATACTAATTAATAATAAATTAAAATTACTCATGTACGATGTAAAACTTTTTTTCAAAACTTTACGTATTAATTTAGTTTGTGAATTAGTATAAATGTTTAATAAATTGATTCATGAATTTAACGATATAACAACAGCAAACGTAACTTGGGTCGTAGATGTTATAAAATATAATAACATGCACAAGATAAAATCAATTTTAGTAGAAGTATATTTTTAATGAATAATGCATGTTGGACTATGGACGGTGGAATACTTTGAGAGAATTTCATCTGTCATTATTGATATTATTTTTATGTATAGGAGAGTGCATCTGTCGCAAAGTAGTTCAGCAGCATATTAGGTCAGACAACCATCGCAAAGTCAACAGCTGTATTTACATAACTTAGTGATTAGTACAACTCAATAAATTATGCCACAAACGTAAAATTGCACGGTTCATGAACTTAACAAATTTTTTAACATTTCTTTGTTTCCCAGTTGTTGTAGATCAATTTTTTAATTTTATTTTCGTCAATTATCAGATTGAAATTGAATTATCGAAAAATTATCAGAAACAGTGATCGGGCAATGTTCAGCTAAGTCGTTTTAATTTAATGTCACAGTTGAAAAAACGTGTAGAAAATGCTAGAGTTTTTCAATAAAAAAAGCCATACTAATTTTTGTCGTCTTTTATCTTCCGTCGCATCTTTTGGCATTCATTATATTCTTTCAGAAGAAGATACTAAAAAACTAGGTTATATACGACTCGACGGTAAAATAAGAAGGTGTTTCGTTATACTTGAATAAAACATACTCATTACACTTGAAAAATATTCATTCATTATGATCGCAAGATTATAAATTTTAATTTAAAACCAAACTCGCGCGTCAAAAAAAATTACCATTTAATTTTCAATCGAAATGCAAAATTTGTCGCTGTTTGATATTTATATTGCCATTTAATTACTGCTGATGTGTGATATTTGAGACTCACCCCAGTACGGGTGAGTTTATTTTAAGATGCTCTTCAGCATACTCCCACAGTGACTACAAACTATTGGCAGCTCGCGAACAATAATTGTCTAGCAGAATAACACCGAGTTCCACAACTTGAGCTAAAGTAAGTAAATCCTAAAACCGTACTTTATTTATTTGGCGAGAGAAAAAAAAGTCCTAATCCCTTTTGAACTGTGACACAATTTTATAGCAACAGTTATTCGCAAACGAAAGAAGAAACTCGACTAATGAAAATAATAAAAGTGTAATAAATCAGCTCCAAGTTCATCTTTTTATAAATAAGCTTCATAGCGTTAAATGTCAGATGAGAATTTTGAACTCACTCTGGCTCGAATTGTTTTTTCCAATTTCAGAATTCAATACGTTCGTTGTGATTGTACTTGTTGCCGCTTTCATGAATAAACATCGGATCTATTTAAAAGCTACAACACTTGTATTTATGCGAAACATTCGCTTGCTTTATCAAACAGATAAATAATGATTCTTCTAAGATCTTAGTTCAAAAGTTGGCACCTTAGAACCTGTTCAGTTTTGTCTAATTAAATAAAATACAAAATGACGATTTGAATGACTAATCAGATTGAAATTAAAAACTGACCTGTAGCGCGCAGGGCGATGAAAATGAGACGTGTGACACTGGTATTCTCAACAGGTAGAAAGCGCTGCAACGTTCAGTTGGGGCAGAACGTAAACAACGTGGTAAAAATACGCTCGTCCCCGGGAGGATTTCGAGTAAGTGACGAAAGACTGACAGCTGTCAAAATTGACGGATAGACGGATCTGCGGGATCGCAAAACTAACGAGACTCGCGACGTCGAGAGCTTGCGCAAGCAGCCGAACCTTATCTACACGGAGGAGTGCAATCTGTGCGACTTCGGTCGCAGGAGCGTACAAGCTAGCTCTGTCCGGTTCTCCGGTTCTATGCCGGGTGCTACCCGTTTCAGCGTATACGATTGCGATTGCGCTCTGCCGCCACGCTATCACCGCAGTCGTTGCGCCGCGAAACAGCTACTATGCGTGTTTGCGTACGGATTATCTACGATCGGAATGAAAGTTCAACACAAGATCCACGTGTACAAACATTCTTACACGCCCCCTCCCCTTTTCCGACAAATAAATTATTTCTATTGCTTATGGTGGTTACCATGTTTGTAATCGTTGGATGCAAATAAAATAATCCGCAACCAGAGCTGAAAAAAACGAACCAAAAATATAATGTAAAAAGAAAATAAAAAAGGTTATGAATTTGAGTTCGCATGGATTATCTGTGATTAAGTTTGCATGTTTGGTTGTTGTGGTTTCGAAGGTTGAACTGAGAATTCAATTCGTTTTGTGTGTCTTGTTATTTTGTACTGTAAATTTAATCAGTTACGAATGTTAAGCTTGCTTTTTAAATTTAGTTTGCATTCAAAATTAAACATAAATTCAAACAACATTTTCAATGAAAAATTTATTTTAAATACATATTTTAAAAGTCATGTGTCAATTATTAATTAGTTAATCTAAAGCTTAGTAAGAAATATTATCAGGTTAATTATTCGGAGAACTTTTGATAAGGATTGTTTGTGTTTTAATTTGGAAGCAACATTGTTGTATTTTAAACCGTCCCACAAGAATGGTTGAATTGAATTATTCACCATGGTACCAACCAAAGATCATAAATCATTGAATTATGACCATACGACTGAGCAAAGTTTAGTTCTTTTGTCAGGTTCTCCAAGAATTTTTGTAACGAATCAACTAGGGGATTCACTTTTTCTTTTCACATTTCTTTTGAAGTTCCACAGAAGGTAGTCAATTGAGATTGTTTTCTACTACATGATGATATACTGATTATATAAATACAAAAATACAGAGACCATTCATCATCTAAATTATGCCATTCACTTGATTATATTTTCAAGTTTTTTTTTTTTCAATGTACATCATGAGTTACGTTGATTCATAATAACAATCAATTTAGCTTATTTGTAATTAAATTGTGGACCAGCGATAATATAACAATTAAGTTTTCGACTAATCTTTGCAATTCAGTCATTAATTTTAATTTTAATTAATTGTAATAAACTGTAATAAGAGATATACTTGCAAAGTTTACAACAAAAAATTGAATAACAACTTTACAAACTACTTTACTATTTTTGTAATTGTATCTATAATTACAATATTATAAACTCGAATATTTAATTTGAATTTAATTCATATACGTATGAATATTAGCAAAATGTTGAAATATTTATTAACAAAATGTTCTTCTGTTGTTCATTTAAATCAACGAAAAATATAATTTCCTTTATGTTTTAAATATATAAATAAAATATAATCTGACATCTGAGGTACTTCGTAATCACAATCGTTATGTAATGTCACATAATATATTTATATGCTTTCGTGCTCCGCGGATCTTTTTTTCGTTCTAAATTTCGTTCCACGAACGCGAACAAGACAAAATATCACGTTTATTCTGTTTTCCCGTTAGCGAAAGTTTGTGCTCTGTTTTTCTATCCGTTTATCACCTTTACATTACTACACATTTTACAATCATTATGATAAATTCTGTCAAAATATCTGATATGAAAACACAGCATTCAAGACAAAAATTCTCTTCTGAAATCTAACAAGCTAAGATAAATCAATTTTTTTTTTTTCAATAAAAAAGTAACTTCTTCTCTTTTTTAATTAAAACGTTTTCAATCGATAACACATTTTATTTGTGTGCAAATTTATGATTTATACTCGCGAGGCTATTTCATTTTCATGCTGAATCCATTCGGTTGGACAAAAATGACCTGTCACATGTTTGCATATAATAACCCTGGAATATGTTTTTAGCCAACATTTTATAGAGATTAAATAAATGGGATTACGTCGTTAAAACATTAATTAAAAATCGAGATCAAATGATCAGAGCCTTCATTAAGAGTTAAAATTGTCTATCCACAGACGTATTTATTCCAAAAGAAGAGGACGCAAAAAGCGGACCTCTGAGTTTTTCAGATGGAGCGAGTTGATTCATGATTTTGTCGAGATTAAATGAAATGCGTATTCTGAACGTGGCGAATTATAATTTGCACGAATTGAAATGTATATTTTAATGGATTCGCAAGACAGTCGCCGAAGCTACGACACGAACATTATTATCGTCGACAAATTTTTGCCTCGAATTCAGATTCAAACTGTTTCCTTTTCTACCAAAATGGTTTTTCACATTTAAACGTACAAAATCATGCAAGCGAAAAAGCGCTCGCAGAGGTAATTTATACAAGTACTCAAAAAACTTTATGTTATTTTTATTCCAATTATGGAAATCACAATTTTTATACAAGCAGTCGATAAATTTTCTACATACAACTCTCTTATAACTCCATAAAGTGAAAAATTCTTGAACAATGTAAATTTTTTGTTCGAGATTTAGTACACTTTCGTTCGAATCCAAAGAAAACACTTGTCTTTTTCATCACATTTGGAGTTACAAAAAATGAGTCGTGTCAAATTTTGAAAACGAATTATTATATCATCCGACGTATACTCGCATAAATAAAATCGATCGTCGATTATTTGTTGACTATTCTGCAACCAGGAAATCAGCACTTGCTCCCATTACCAGTGACCTCTTGGCCAGAGTGTGTCCTAACCTACTTCTAGATTTTTGGACATGACAAAATTTATGGCAATAGAGCGTCGCGCGGAGTAAAACAAAAATGTGAAATGTAGTTGAAAAATCGGTAGCAAAATAAAGAAATCCACCGCAAAATATGAACTTGGATGTTATACATCCTTTTCATGATTATTGCTCCATATTTTTCGTTCACAACCTCGAAGATTTATCATTTCGACGCTCATTATTTAGCAAACAGATTTCGTGGAATGAGAATTCAGATGGAAACATAAAACACTCTTTCGTCAAGTTTTTTGCAAAGTGCTACACAAAAATGAATTGTAAGATTGTACCCTACGAAGTGAACAGAATTTGTGGAAACTTAATGAGAAAAAGCTGATAAACACTTGGATGATTTACAGTGTGTAATAAACTCATAAATTATATTCGTCGGTGTATAATTATATTAATATGAAATTGCTCACTGATGAATTGAAATTGCCCCGTATTTCGGGAATAAATCAGTACCATGGCAACGCGTGCTTCACTAACAGGTTAATCCAGATATTCCATGTATACAAAATATACGATGCATGTAGCCAAATGACAAAATTCAATTAGCATAGAAAAACTTGTTCGCAGCCAGATGTTCGTTTTGTTTGTACTTTATACTGCGACATCGAGACAAACGACAATTTATTGTGAAATTCAACAAGAGCCTTGTTGACGGTAAGAGTTAGTGAAAATTGTTTCAAACATGGTTTACAATGACCGTCAATTTAGATTTTTATATATCGCTGTGATGATGTTCGCATTTATACAAAATTGACGCTGGAATCAACTTTGCGAAGTGCAAACAACTAAATAATTGAACAATAATTTAATCTTTTGTTCAAACTAAAAGCGACAAAATAAGCAAGCATGAAAAAACAATATGGCATGTGATATGCAAAGTGAAAAAAAATATTTTGAATTTTCATTGAAAATATGATCAGTTTTAAATTTGTTTGTGGTTAAACAAAAAATCTTGACGTACAATGTAAATATCAAAAATACATAATACACGATTCTAAAGGTGTAGTTTCGTGGAAGATGGAAAACACGCCGAATAATATCGCGATGCCTCCGGCAAAAATAATGAATTATTCCACTATTCGTGGTAACGTGCACGCATTATACTACTATGAAATAAACCTACAACGGCGACCGTGCGGCTGACATAATATGTATTGTACTACTTGAAATTGCTAGTATATACCATCTTTGATATTTGTGGTAACGTTCATCTGATAATAACAATAGATTCACCTTATCAAAAGAAACGAGACCAAATAAAATAATAAATTCACAAATAAACAATTCAAAAATAAACCATTTCGAAGATTGAAATAAATTTTCTTATTCTAATGTAAACAAATTGATCATGAAATGTATATCATCAAAACGGTATGTTTAAATGTATTAGCTTCTCTATTTACGACATCTAATAATGCGATTGAGCGTATAAAATCTTACGTTTTATAACAAACTTAGAATTCCCAACACATCATGCGGCCTATAAATTATGTTTACAGCTAGACGAGTTGTTCAATCATACTTAATTTAATGATACCTTTATAAAATCATTCAATTTCCTTAAAACACTAATTGTATTTCAAACTCGAGCACATATTTTAACGTCATTTCAACATCGAATAAAGTAAATTGAATCCCCTGACAATTTTCAGACGAACGTACAAATGTAATTATTACATATTTAACGTTTTCGTTAAACTTGTAACAGCAAAATTGAGGCTGGAATTTAATTTTCGCAAAAATGTTTGATTTTACATCTTGTTTGGCCAACAAATTGAAACGATTCGAGCGGAAAAGCAACTATTGACTTAGCGATTTCCTCACAAACTGGTATCTTTTGGTTGGAAATGCGTCGCTCAAACCTTTGCCTTTTATCTTACTCACTTATCGAACACAAAAGCTTTACGACAATAGTTTATCTGACAGTTGCAAAGCACGACGGTGTTTTGTACTTGAGCGCAGACAAGCGCAGGCACATATCAGCCAGATGTTTTAGATTCGCGTTTTTATCAAAGTCTAACACATGAAACGGTTCGACACGATTGCCGCACCGAAATGGAGCGACCGCGTCGTATAATATACATATAAGCAGCTTCATGACAATTTACATAACGGACTTTTTGTTTCGAAACCACGATTCTAAAGTCACGTTCAGGCAAAACGACGAACCATAATGGATAATCTTTTCCAACTTCAATATTAATCTCGATCATTTAAATTATACAATGCTTTCGTTTTTACAGATTTTTTGAGATATTAAAACATTTCCTAGAGTGCACTAATTACCAAAACACACAATATAACAATCTCATCGAAGTTGCATCACATTTTTGTACCCCCCTGAAACTCATCATAACAAAATTTGCTGGGTAACAGAGATGAACTTGTTCGGTAAGTTGAATGTGTTTCTGTATTAACGCAAAAGTTTTGCGTGATGCTGCGCCTGTATTACAACTTCCAACTTGTTTGCTTATAGTTAAGCTATTAATATGCCAACTTCATAGAATTCATTGTGGACTCGTTCTATCGTTCTCTTATTGAACATTGACAATCTTTTTGAAACCTCAATTTTACAATATGTCATTGACAAATATTTGTTTTCAAACGAATTTCAGTATATCCTCAAATAATTTGATCGACCCTGAATATTTAACATGAAATTGTTATTGTTCAACATTAATGTTTGACTTGTGTGTACTGATTGTAATTTAGTCGAGCAGAACATGCTGACAAGCAACCGTTTAACGATGCACAGACCCTTTAAACTGACAATTTGTACACATATAGTTGTCAGATCAAATGTCAGTGAAATCGAGCTGTCGCTCGTTTGTATATATAGTTGGTGTATATCAAGCTCAATTCATGTGTATGACATAAAAAGCATTTAAAGTGGCTGAATCATCAAAAAGCCTCTACCTTTTGGAATGTAAAACAAAATTGTTCAAATTAAAATGAAATTAGAAACTCCGTTTGACGAAAGAAATAGAACGACCAATTAATTGTATAAACTAAAAGTTTGATTTACTTGGTAAATTATCTTTCGATTTCATAATTGCTACCAATGTTGAATATAGTAATAGCCAGGAAGAACTCAAGATAAGTTCGACGTACCGTGCAATTACGTGGGTAGCCTTATGATTTGATTCAAGCTTGATACCAGAGTTATTCCAGTCTTGATTGACATGCGGTATAAATTATTACATCGATCTGCATAACAGTAATACCAAATCGCATAGTTACGTAAAGATAGCTGATCTGAGTTTATTGACTTCGTCAGCATACGTCACCATCGGAGACGACTCACGGTCTCAAATTTGGCTAATCTATATCATACCAATTACCGATTTTATTCATTCGAATTTAACGAGCGCCCTAATTTTGTTCAATTACCAAAATCTTCATTATATGGGCTATAATTGCAGTTCATTTTCCTAATTTCATTAATGTAAGTTCTGAGTAAGTAACTTTGAAACGACGTTAAAACCACCACACGCTGAAAACCAAGTTTAAAACACGAATCATCCTCTCTCTTAATTACCGTCTTTCCTCACATTTTGTTACGTTAGATGCAAAACTTTTAATCCACGTCTGCCACAGTCTCCTTAACCCGTTACCATCCTTTCCAGTAATAAAAATATATTATGATTATCTAGAAGATGATTAACAAAATTCGAAAAAAAATGAGCCATATACAAACTTTCAAGTTTTGCAATTAATTGATGGTATTTGAAAGATGATATTTTGATTTTTGGCTTACCCAGATTAAAATAAGTCCCCTGAAAAAGAATCGAAATCGAATGAAAATTGTATACGTCCTTGTATAGAAAGATCCATAAAAAGTTACCCTACGGTGAAATTAATTTCCAAATTCAATTTCGAGCATAAAATAATAATCGCAACGGCTATATTTGGTGTATCACCGAGAGTTATTGTGTAGCAAAATGAAAACTAACGGATGAAAAATGTCGGTGAAGTTTTAATATCAACCAATAAAGAGTTGAAGACACACCAATTTTCTCACTCTTATAGTTCATTTCCTTGAATGCTCGAGTTTTAGACTCTCGCGTTATACTTTGGCTCGCAAAAATTTCTATCGCCGACTTGAGTAACAGAGATAATTGAAGTGCAAAGATTACATCAAATTATACAAAAACGAGAAGCCTGCAAATTATTATCCCAAGAGTTCGTTTAAACTCGTTCCAATATAAAACACGAGTTCCGTCGAAATTGTTGCTCCAAATGGCAAAATTCACCAGCACAGCAAAAGCTATTAAGACAAAAGTTTTTGTGCTCCAGTTGTTATTTTCGACCGTCTGTTCTCGAAACTATGTTACTAGGTAAGTTTTATTATCGGTCAACAAGGTATAAACAAAATGGATCGTGACACCGTGGCTGTTAAAATGGCGAAACATTTAGTTGCCTAACTAAGCAAAGTTATATAGTTTTGCGCGTGCTTATGTTCCAAGATCGCGACATCCTGCACAATTTCCTTCAACGTCTGATACGTGAGGACACAAAGTTTGTCGGCTGCTTTTGAAAAGCCTTGAAAGTCGCATCTTCGGAGAAAGCGGTCGATGGTCGAACGACCGACTGATTATACAAAACAAGAATGCGCAATCTTTTATGACAGATTCGTGTCGATGAACAAAGCTAATTATTTCCTACAAAATGGAGTTTATCGATTGGCAGTTTATCGTTCGTGTGTCGCAAACTTTACGGTTTAAGCAACGTGCGTTTTATGAGACTTCATTATACTGGATGGCCTGTAAAATATATGCTCGACTTTGCTCAAACAAATGAATGAATTTTCATAGCTTTCATTTTGCCGATGATACTCTGGCGTTGCGAAAATTGTACGATTCAAAATTGCTCGCCGAATTGGGATATCTTTTTTGGAACTGCAAAATAAATTGGTTTGACAGCTGACTGCAACTGTGTTATAACTGGATACCGTGACCGGTGTGTGTCTCCCGACAATCTGATTATACAATGACAAAGTGAAACTTCGCGAATTACAACACGCGGCACCCGGATTCGCAGCTGTCCCTTTATACTTGCTCGATCGATCCACACCCAAAGACTAACAAAATTCAAAAGCTATCTTATTCTTTTTTGCGTACACAAATTATATCTTGCTTCTTAGCGGGATTTCATAACAAAGAACCGAATATCAACTTCATTAAATGCTTCACTCGTGAAACCTCAGATATTGCCAAAGTTTTTCATCATTCTTTTTTTTTTGCTCCATGAATTCAATTTTCACGAGGATAAAACAATTCAAGTTAACGTAAATTCTAAAGTATTGCTTCGGAGTTGAATTTTGATCAGTGGAATTATATCGTTTTGTTACGGCCACTTTAAATTCTATTCTCAGTGTGTTAAATTGCGGCTTCTCTCATTCAAAACAGGTGGTTAGATATAAGAGAACTTCTGAATAAGAACATCGTTTGCGGGCGTGAAAATTGATTAATGGAATAAAGAAAATTGAGTTGAGATAATTCAAACTTTCCCAACGATCTGCTTTTTAGCTCAATCGTTATTATTCTGGACGACAAAATTTGCGAACGGGACGTCACAATAACAGATGATTTTAATGTTATTAACAAATGCGAAAGGCATGCGAAAATTTTTTTTAATTGCACAAGTTATAAATATACAACATTTTGTATTCTGTTTGAAAAGTTTTAAGTCGGCAGCATTACAGTTGTTTTAATTTTGGAATTAACGTCAGTCGCATCCTTATCCACATTAGTTGGATTAGAAGTCACATCCTTCAGGGGAATTATTGGACTCAACCTCACAGCCTGAAAAATTATAATGATGCAATTATAAATTGTTTGATCTGGCCAATCTCTTGATCGATTAATTTAATTAGTTTTAGCTTTCATGTTAACTAAGAACGCTATTATATTTCACACGATTCCATTGAATTAAATATCCCACTAATTGCGATTCGCCTATACATTCGTTCAATTTGCATATGTGTTTCGCACAACAATATGTGCAATTATTATTAATTCTCTGTTCTCAATAGACAAATATTTGGTTAAAACTTACGTGGCCAATTTTCATAATCAACACGTCGATCAATATTAATAAACACTTAATTAGTGTCAAAAGAGTTACCTTCATTCTGTCCTTCTTAGCTGAATACAAAACCCAAAAAATATAAATCGTCATGATGAATGTCGGGACACATATGTTTTCCGCAGTTGTTGCATTTTGCAAGAACATGTGATTGATAACCAACAAAAGTATCACCAATGATATTCCTCCTATCGTGTATCGTCTAATTTGTCGACGTTGTTCCTGCAAAGACAAAACACAACCAATTATAACTATTCATTTTTATAAATAAATTATAGAATAAAAATTGTTCATACAAAAGTTAAAATAAATTTCAGAAACGTTCATTTTTCAAATGAACAGGCAAAATCCTAAGATGAGTTGGTGAGGATTTATGTCTGATTACAAAAAAGGTCTTACCTAAATTAAAGTCACGACTTGTACGTGATGCATCCCAAGTTCGAATATTTCACATCCGAATCGCATTTGTTAAGGTGACAAACATAAAAGATAACTTAAGATAACGCGCCGTGTCATTCTAAAACGTTCAGTTAATCTTATTTCTACAAAGTTGATTCTCTCTGACGGAAAAAGGCATAAAGTAGATTCGACTTGGACGACAGTCCATTCGTATTCAAATGAAATAGACGCGTCTACATTTCAGCAAAATCGTCATATTCAAATCTGAGAACCGACAGATGTAAATCAAATGAAGTAACTGAGTGACCAAATTCTATTTTCTTTACTGAACTCACCAGAAACAACTTTCGTGAGAACAAAATAACAAACGTTTATCAAACATTGTCACTGTTAACAATTAAAACCCATTAACATCAAAATAACATGGAATTAGGATATTATTGGGACTAATGAATTTCCATATAAAATATATACATACCTCGGACATTTGCATTGTCGTCCGATTCCAACATCAAAATCTTAGGCGTGTGTTTTGTGACGCCCTCAGCTTTTCAATTAAACTCTGAAACGCGTATCGTCACGATAGTTGTCGCGCACAATGGAACGTAACATCACTGCAATTCGAAAGCAAACCACATGTTGCTTGTCAGTATCTTTTTTTTCTCTCTTTTGAAAAATGCTTTGTTCAGCGTTCTATCAGGATCGTTCTTTCATACAAAGTATAAAATTACTTCAAAGGTGGAGCAAAATATGAAAAAAATACAATATTGATAAAAGTTATAATAAATATTGAATCAAAAAAGTATTAGCAGAGCATTGAGATACTCCTGGAGAGTCGTCAATGAAAACTGACGAAAATGCACAAGACCAGGAAATGTGTTCGTTTGCGATGTTCCTCTAACATGCATCGGAGCGCTTAATCACAACAAACAGAGTTACGCCTACGCATCGGAAGCCGAAGATTTAGTGTCGAGCTCATATCAAAGCAGAGGTGAATGATGGGCCAAGGTATCATCGTTTCCGTATCCGCTATCAAGGACGACGTATTGCCTGGTACATTTTATATCATAATTTTTAGAATTAAAATTTAATTTAAAAATAAAATGACCTACTCATTTTCCAAGCATGGTCAAACTTGAATTAAATCTGTTTAGACATAATCAGACAAGAAACTCTTTTTCTCAGGTATAAAAAATTGCCAGCAGTATTCGTTCAAATTCTTTAATCAATAAAGATAAATTAGTTGAATGAAAAATTGGGTCTGCGCAAAAGAGGTGCAAAAAAGCCCTGTGGTTGCAGGTTCTTTATGTTTTGCATCCAGCCCTGAAGAAATGCACAACGCAGTTGCCCTACTTTCCGCAGAATTGGGTCAAATTGAAGACAGTGGAGAAGAAAAAAAAATATAGCATCGCTGACATTTATATATCATCAAATATTTAATTAATCATTTGTTATTCCATCCGTGGGACAATAAACTGGCCGTTCACAGGGAGTGAACGACGGTGCTATTAAAAAGTGCACGGATGATTAATTTATCATCAAATTGTAAATGAACTACTCGAAGCGTCATGATTTAGTCTTATATAGATATAAGTGTCGATGGCAATTTCTACATTCATTCTCAGCATTTTACATTTCAATTTTTCTCTCTGCTCTAACTCTGTATGTCGAGCCGTTTTAATAAAATAAACCGACATAATCCATTACAGTTACTGCATTTCAAAACGCAAAATCACGTTGAACTCTGACAATCTGACAATTAAACATTAATTTTATGTTTCGCTTAAACATAAACAAATTTGCAAAACTAAAACGTTTTTATGTAGACTGTTGTAACAAATACAGGTAACGCTGTTTTATAAATCGATAATAAAACATTTTCGTTTTTATATTTGTTTGTTTAGCGTGGGATCGCAAAAGTGATTAATGGATTGCCACAGATGTTAAATAAATGAACCCTCTAATGGAAAACTATACGTAGCAAAATGTTTATACCAACTGTAAAAAGTATTTACGTCCGAGCAATTTTTGCACGTTTTGTGCTTCCGTTCTCTTTTGTGTTTTAAAAAGGTTTGAACTTCGCCCCATGATACGTCACTTTAAATTTAGTCTGGAATAATCCGAGATGACCGAAAACTTTTGTCTGGCAGAGTACACGTCGAGATCAATTGGGTCGTGTTTATGCTACAGTTCGAACAAAAAAGTACACATTTCGGTGGAAAAACATTATTTTTTTGCAAAACTATTTTTTGTTTCAACAACAGAGGAAATGAAAAATGCATGAACTCATTCGAACAATAATATACTTCTTTGAAAAATGTGCACCAATATCGCATATTTCTCGTGTAGATTAAAAGTTTAATACTCTCTTGAAAAGGTGCCAAAAACTTTTGATCTTTATCTATGGTAACTTACGTGGCCGTCGTGAAAGACGAATTTAAATAAAATGATACTGCCGAAATATATTCAGCGTACCAAGGGAAATAAATCATAGAGGTCTGAAGGGAACAGTTTTCGAGATATCAAAATACGAAGTATAATTTCAACGGATGGATGCAAACAAAGAATGCTGATTTTTTTCTGTTTTTTCTTCATGGGCAAAACAATCTCATTGTCTTTGGTTTTCTCAACTCAGCATTATTTTGATCGAATTCCTTTCCATTCCCAACCGCGTGTGCTTTTTTTTACGCAAACCCGCCAAATCAAACGAACCCAACATTATTTTATTGGATTCTCTATGAAACCCCGGGACGCGCACACCTTTTTTGCACACAATTTTCATATTTTATTTTCAAAAAAGTTTATACAAATTTGGGAGACGTCTATTTTTTTAACTGGCACTTTTCTATATTACGAGACATTTAAACACGCTGAAATAAATCATATTTTCGTATATGTACATAACTGCACATAACGTATTTGCATATCGACGTGTTATACCACAATGCAACACAGTAACCCGAACGACAGTTGTAAAAAATCTGCCGCTGTACAGTTGGAACATTCAACTAATTCGTTCAACTGTGCCACTGACAGCACGAAAAATGTACAGAGCGTTGTAAAAAAGTGAGCATTACGTTCAAGCTCGGACCGTTTTTGTATCCACACCTCTTATCGAGGTTTACAAGTTTACACTGTGAAACGATAAAAAAAATCTATTCTTTTTTTGCACACTGTTTAATTTTTTATTCATTTCAGTACAAAGATTAATTAAAATTTCAAATTAACTATTTCTAAATATATAACAAAGATTAATTAAATTAAGCAAAAAAAAATTAAATTACGTACAAAAAGATGAATCTTTTATTATTTTTTTGGTGAGATACATGCAGTCGTGTGCAAAAAATTTATCATACTTGCAATCGGAATGCTTCACATCTTCCAGAGCTTTACTGCTTATTCATTGAACTCACTCTACTTTAAATATCGCACTAATGCGAAATTCTGTCATTCAACATATTTTACGAATGCGATTTATGAAATATTCATTTCTAGCATTTTATTGGAATTTCCACTTCATCGTGAAAAATGTCACTGATTGATTCGGGAGAAATCCGATTGGCTGTCTTATAATCAAAAATTATGATGTTAAAAGTTTTCATTAAAAAAAAAAATTAAAGAACAAAATTGCAGTTTTTTTTCTCAAATGCAATAATCAATTATTTGATACAGTTGATTTACCAACATGTTTGAACATCAATAGCTGTACAATTTAGTTGAAAGTGAATACACTCGTTTCTTACTCCATAAGCCGATTATTCTAATTAGAATGAATGCAGATCGCTTTCGAGAAGATGTTATTGATTTTTTCAAGATTATAAAAAGGTAAAGCACCGATTGTGGAAATAATGAAGGACTTTAAAACAAGGGACTTATTATTCGTATTCGAGCTGTTCGTATTTGGCAAAACACCTAAAGGTGATAGAACAGTTCGATGGTGTACCACTGCAATTTATTTTTCTTAATAACAAAAATAAAAATTATTTTCCTTTCAATTATATCTTATTCTAAAAAAAGTTCCTTTCCACGTACAATCGTTTATACAGTAAATGACATTTCATTTATTTGAAAATCAGTTTTGTAATCTGATTTTATAATAAAAGTTTACAATTACGTTAAAAAAATAACCTTGAATCTGAATGTTATCTTTCTTCCTATTTGTTGAGAGTTAAAGCTTTGTCAAAGAAAGTTTATTAAATCTAACTCAAAATGATTTGCTAAACGAAGAGCAAAGAAAAAAGTGAAAAGAACAAGTTTGTTCGTCCAATTACAAGATGTAACTTTATTTTATCGTAATAAACCCGGAAAAGTAAAAGCCTGAGCTTATAATATTGCAGCAAAAGGAGTGTAGCCGGATTGAATTTTAATTTGAGTTGTTTCGTTAAGTCAAACGAGTTCTTACAATTGAAATTGGACGCCTCTCTCTTTCCGGTATTTCAAACTATCAAGAACGTGCTTTTTCTCCTTTCATTCTGAAAACTATTTTTTCCTTTGATTCGAGCTCGATATAAGTTCAATAACATTTGTCTGGAATGTCTTTGATTTTGAGAGACAATGCAGCTTGAAAACGGGGTGAGCTGAAAAATGGATCAAATAGGGGAGAAAAAATAATAGACTATGAAGAAGCAAGTTCAAGTTGGCCTTTTGCACACCTGGGTCAAGTGCTAAAGCAAACGATTACTTGAGCCGCGAAAGTATTAAAAGCTCGTGTTTGTGTTCATTCAAACTTACGTTGGTGTAAAAATAATTATTCGACCGAAATTAATTGAGCATCCTTGGAGAACAAGAGTGGCGAAACAACATTTTTTTTTCACCTCGCCGCATTTATAATGAGGGACGAATTTTAAGCAAGCGAAATAATTGCGTGATGTCATTAGACAACCGCGTCGTTAATCAAAACGAGTGTGCCACGTTTCTCGCTTTCAGTGGCTAAATCCCTTGAGTATTTTTTTCCGCTTGCTGAAGTTCAAAGGATAGATACATATATAATTTCGGCTGATTGATTAAATCCCACGTCGCTGACACTATTCATTCATTTTTCAAACACTCATAACGCCAGGGCTCATTTTTCATTGCGCATTCGCGAGTATGACTTATTTCTCATACTTGTTTCTCGGCAACTTTCTTACACTCCAGCAGTGTTTTTGTTACACACATGCTCGTTTGAAATCGCTTGAATTTGTATTGCATCAAAATCATCTCAATCTTCAATCCCAGCTGAAAGAGGAGACAAAATTTTTTAAAGAGAAATTTTATTAAACTCTTTTCTGCTACGAAATGATTTTTTTATGAATTATTACCTATCACAAGAGGAGAAAAAACAGCATTTTCCTTTTCAAATACTGACGTGGTCATTTCAATTTATTTGCTCATTAAA
This sequence comes from Trissolcus brochymenae, assembly GCA_030523145.1. Taxonomy (NCBI): domain Eukaryota; kingdom Metazoa; phylum Arthropoda; class Insecta; order Hymenoptera; family Scelionidae; genus Trissolcus; species Trissolcus brochymenae. Next base: position 101,857 of record JAQQRF010000603.1, read on the forward strand.
ATATTATGATTCAACGAGAATTGATGGCTAAATTTCTTTCATTTAAAAATTAAAAATTATTTTAAAAGAGTTTTTCATAAGAATATTTCTACTTTTCTTTTAACAACAACGTATATTTGTATATTGCATGTGCATCATACAAAATTCATATCTAAAATATAAATATTATGTCCAGAAAGTAAACCTCTGAATAAACATTTTTCAAAAATATTTTGTAGAATATTGTCACAATACGGGTCATGTATTTCAAATGTACTATTGTTCAATACTTAATCAAGCGTCATGGCTATCATAGTTCGGTTTTGTTATACCAGGAGCACATTTCATTGAAGAGACACTCTTCTTCGTTATCAACATAAAGCTCTTTCATCAAATCAAGTGGGCAAGGTCGATTTTTAGGGCATCCAGGCAAGTACATTGCGCGTTCTTGATGCATCGTTAATATAGCGGCACCATCACGCTCGCAGCTGAAATAAAATTCAACAAAAAATGATGTCCAGTTTTAGCGCACTATTAATTACAAAATATATATACAATATATGAAAATACTAACTCATACAACACAAAAGCAATGTTCGAGGCAAACGTATCAATTAACGAGGTTCGCCATTTTCTGCTGTCTCGGTGTACAAAAAAAGTATCATGCGTCAAATGATTTTCGTCCTTAGCAATCTTCAGTAAACCAAGAAGCTTTAAAATTGTTCCGGAATGTGAAAAATACAACGTTGCCTGTGTGCTCGAGGGTGACCTGAATAAATCCAAAAAGTTATAAATTAAAAGTTCATTTAAATTAGAGTATAAAGTATTACGGTATAAAAGATTAGTTTAATTTCCAAAAACGAGTCAGGGTCAGGAGATAATACAACAAATGTTTTCATAAAACAAAATACTTTAGGATATTGTTTGAAATTTCAATAATATCCTGATACATTTTGATTCATGAAAACAGTTGTTGTTTTACCTCGTGACCCCGAATAGTTTTTGTTAATTAATTAAATTATAAATTAAAGTCAAATTATATTCTTACTCAAAGAATTTGAACATGTCTACTAAAGCAGGACAGGCCTGTTGGTATGTCAAGCTGTAGCCGTAACCGTCATTCCAATAGTACTTCAAATCTTCCATGTATTCCAAAATCTACAAAACATTTTCACAAACACAATTTAAGAAGAAAGTCAGTGCTTTAACTTTCATGTAAACTAAAGTTTCTTACCTTTAGCTGATCGAATGAAAAGACGTCACACCAAGGAGAATTTATCGATTTATTTAAAGCAGTCTCAAAGACGCACATCATTCGCATCAATTTAACTTGTTCTGCAAAAGAAAATAGCCATGTCCAAGTACCAACGTTTTAACTCTGATTAAAAGTTTATATTAGAAACGTGTCACTTGTCCTGCAGTGCATCATTTCAATTGTTAATCACCGTTGTCAACTTCAAATCCCAGCTTACTGGAAACATTTTCCAGTACCGCCTTGACCACTTCTCCATTCTCAAACTCACGTATTTCTTTTTGAGTTTTTGAGTTAAGGCGAACTTCCTTTTGCCAGCGTTGACAATACTTGTAAAACTGAAATACAAAATAAAATAGAACAACATTCGAGGCAACATTTCTACAATTGTAAAATTGTTTTTTTTTCTTTTTTATAATTTTATCAATAATTAACTCACTCGCAGGACAAAAGTTTTGTTATCCCTTGTTGGATATTCATTTTGTGTCTCATGTCTACCGAACAAACCAAACATAAAATATTTTGCACTTTGTCGTGCCCGTTGTGTGGGTGTAAAATTGAACTAAAAATTTAATTGTTAAAATTGTGGAATTGTGAAAAAACTGGTAATGATGGTAAAGAGACTCACGTCATATAAATTTTGATTATACTCAGGAGGAAACAAGGTCGGAAATCTAGCGTGCATTCTGCCAGCGATTTCCACCATTTCATCTTCGCCTTCAGATGCCAATTTTGCATCGTAATCAACAGCAAAGTCTGTGTCCCAGTTGTAAAACCCTCGAACTGATTCCTCGTTCATTTTCAAGTGCCCTTTTTTATGGCTCTCCAACATTCTGTCTTTTAAATCAAAAATATTGTCCAACAGTGAGCGGATATTCTTTTTCGTCGGGTATCTCGTTCCATGTCTTATCATCATCCAAATTTTCTGCTCCCTGCAACCTTTTCAAATCATCAGTTCACACTTTTGATTCTCTCTGCGCAATACATCTCAGATCATTTATTTACCTTCGTAATTTAAACGAGAATTATTAAGGTTGGCAATAAACCTGTACGGTGTTTTTGATCCAAAAGTACATTTCCGATTGGCCGTGTCAATAAAACAGTCTAGTGCATTTGAATTTAGTACACACGTCAGTAGCAATAAAACGAGCATTTTTAAAAGTCCAGATGTGTGTGCTTTGCAATTTCTCACAAATTTCATGTTGGATGGTTTGTTCTTCCTACCTATAAAAAAAAACGTATTATTTTTTGTTTAAACAAAAAAAGAAAATATGATGACCAGCAAAAAAGTTTAATGTTTTTACAAAGTAGGTATAAAAGAGGACGATTCATTTTTTTACTCCGACAGAGATGTAGAACAAAAATCACTGCTATAATTTAGCGGAGTTGTCAGTAATGCTATAAAAATTTACCGTCAAGTATGGAGCTACTATAAATCTAGCATCGCTGTTCGTACGTACGCTATTAACAATTTTATTGCGTTTTAGCATCTGCAAGAAAACAAAAATCAAATCAGTAACGAAGGATAAATATTGAACACGGAATAAATACACTTTAAAAATCACAACGTATCTTTTTAACGGAACAATGTAATTTAAAACTTTTGCTCGAAAAAAAAATTATTTTTATCATCCAGTGCTTCTATTTTTACACAATATTTTTGGATTTTCCTTTGTTCATAAAATTGTAAAATATCATTTTAAATAGACTCAATAGCTTAGAAAATATCTTCAATTTTATTTTTATTATTATTCCAAAAAAAAAAAAAATGAATTGAGAAGATCTTTTTTTTATATACTCACTCCTGTCATTCTGCTCTATCATAACAAATCAACGCTCCACTTTGTATTCCTCATGACACTAAATTCTCCCTCACCAAAACAATTGTTTACGCAAAAGATCATTGAATGAATTCTGGTTTAACTTCAATGCCACTCTGCTAATTTTGCTCCAAAAATTTAATTGTTTATTATCAGCAGCAGACAGCTGATTAGCACATGCACACGCACAAAAACATGCTAAGTGTTGGTAATTCAGCAACCCAATCAACCACCGGTAAAGTGACATTTCCAAGAATTGAACCGAGTTGACCAATAAAAGGCACTCGCTCTGTTGTAAACTTGGCTTAAAATGTGTGAAGCTTCGGAGCGCACTATCAAACTCAGTCTGTCTTTGTCTCAACTCACAGACATAGGAAGAGGTTGCTGGCCATGACGAATATCGCTTAATAGTCAATATCAGTTACAATAAATAGTTTAGTTTAACCGTGTTTAACGTCCGGGTGTGAAATCACAATCCCGACAATGGCAATCATGAAAATATTATCACGCTCGTGCGTCGACAGGTTTCCCGGCGCAAAAGTGAGTACATTTCAATAAAAGACGAGCTGTAAAACTCGCACGTTTTCTTTTAATATTTTTGGTTCATTATTTTAAATTTTAATGTCATCCACTATCATTTACATCTCGCATTTGTTTTCGTTTTTGTCGAGTCGTTTGTAAAGAATTCCCCATTTTTGTTAGCACCACCAAGCTTCACTGAACATGTCATTCAGTTGACATACAATTCTTTTTCTTATCTTATTAGTTTTCAAATTATTGAAAATTCTGTTAAACGAGTAAATGTTTAATTAAATCGTGCTGAAAAACTTTGTACGATAAAAAATGAATTGTCAGTGTCAAGTGTTCAAGATTGATGAGAGAAAATAAAATTTAGAGGGGGTTGCAATCAAAATGTAAGCAACCGTTTTGTTATATACTTTAACATCTAGTCGACTGTCGTTTTTGACAGTTTTAATTTTAAACTCTGATGCAACGTAAACGTTACAACTGTATTAAATTTTCAATGACTTGTAACGAACGTTTGAAAATTTAATTGAAATAAAAAAAATGAAATAAAAAACATTTAAACATTCAAGGTTCATAAAATCATAAATTATATAAAAATAAAAAAAAATAATAAAAATTCAAGTTTCAGCCAAAAATAAAAAAAACGAATCCAAATGAGATATTTTAAGACTCGTTACAACACACATTTGCATTAAAAAAAAAAGAAACTTGTCACTTTATTTAATTTATTCACTATTTTTAAAATTTCTCAGCAGACTTTGAGTGGTGTTTCGGATTTAAATTAGTTTATGAAAGTATCATCTGACAATGCCTTTTGTCCAGATAAAGAGCTGCACCGACATGTGCATTAGTATAGCAATAACAATAAAGGCCGTTACATTCGCATGACATTCAAATCAAAGTTCAATAACACGAACAAAGAGATAAATTGGCTGATCATTTACCACTTTGAACAAGAAAAATGTACAGATTGAGTGAATAAGCTCGATTCGCTACTGGTAGCGATAATTTATCATGAATCCAGTTATTTTTCACTTCCCCCTTATGTTTTGTAGCTTGAACTGACGATTGATTTCATTTTCAGTACTTCAGCACAAAGACGAAACCAAATTTTGGCCTGCTCTTCGACATAGACGGCGTGATAGTCCGTGGTAAAAATGTGATCACACCTGTCCCCGCGGCGTTTAAACGGCTCACAGGCAGCGATGGCAAATTTCGTGTACCAACGGTATTTGTGACGAACAGCGGCAACGCTCTGAGGAGCGAAAAAGCAGCAGACCTCTCTAGGTGGATCGGCTTCGAGGTCTCGGAAGAACAGGTGATCGTCGCTCACACACCATTGCAACTGTTCCGTCAATTTCACGACAAACAGGTGCTGATCTCGGGTCAGGGTCGACTTAAAGAGATAGCCAAAGAGTTGGGATTCAAGAAGACCGTGACGATGGACGAGCTGGTGGCAAACTTTCCTAGTTTAGATTACGTCAATAAGGACAAACGTGTGTCCACATGTGGCCCGGTGGACCCGAAGTTTCCGACAATCGAGGGTGTAGTATTACTTAGCGAACCAACTCAATGGGAGACCCCGTTGCAGTTGATTGTTGATCTCTTGTTAACAAATGGCATGCCAAGTTTCAATCCTGAGAACGTTCCTTATCCGCACATTCCTGTTCTGGCGTGCAATATGGATCTGCTCTGGGTCTCCGAGGCCCCGATCCCGAGGTATGGCCATGGTGCCTTTCTCCTGTGCTTGGAGATGTTATACAAAAAAGTCACCGGAAAGGATATGATTTATTCGGCTCTGGTTGGCAAACCGAGCGAGATCACTTATTACCATGCCAATCATAAGTTAATGGAACACGCGAACTCTATTGGTATCGAGAAAGTCGATACGATTTATGCAGTTGGGTGAGTATTTTTAGATCTAACGAAAATTGCCTCTTTTTCATTTACACTTTTACCACAGAGAAAACGACGACGAGTGTTAATCTTTTTTTTTTCATATCATCTTGTTAATTTTCAGCGACAACATAAACACGGACATTTACGGTGCAAATCTGTATGATAAATATTTGGCACGATATTCAGCGGACCAAAACAGCAGACTTAAGTCACTAGAGGTGGTGTTAGATAACAATGAAGAAAATGGTCCCTGCGCTAAAACTTGTGTCAGCGTTCTGGTAGAGACCGGTGTTCATCAACGAGACTCGGCGTTTTCTTCGGAACATTGTCAACGAAACTTCCTGCCGGTGGAAGATGCCCTGTGCAAGCCAGCGTTCGTTGTCAACGATGTTGGCTGTGCGATTGATCTCGCGTTCAAAGAAGAAAAATACGAATAAAACTGCAAAATACGAACGAATGTGTTACATTCTGATAGTGATCGCCAAGATGTACACAGTTTTTCAGGACTCACGATTTCCCAATGAAATTGAAACTAATTCTGTGGAAAATCGTGACTTTTGAAGTAGAACAATACAATTAGGGATTTTAAGCAACAGTCGAAAAATTAATTATAAAATAGTACAAAGTATGAAATCAACTCGCGTTTAATAGAAATGTTTATTTTTGTATAACAATTTAGAAGCCAGGTGCTCGATGTTAACGTCAATACTAGAAATTCCTATGCAAGTTTTATCTTAACTTTGATTTGCCAAGTTGCCACTGAGATTCAAAGATTAATAACAAAAGTTTGAAAGAAAAAGTTGTTAACGGAAAGTGTACCAACTTTTTTGTTCAATCAATTTTGCAATCACTGACTTCCAGAAGTGAATCTAGTCTTTTTTTTTATAAAATATCATGTACTATTTGAGTGTACCGAGGACAAGTGTGCTTAAGCACATGCTAATTAAACTTTATCATGGTCCGCTTACACTACTTTTGAATTTTCATGATCTTTGTCTGTTGATTTCTTTGCATTGTTTATTTAGATGTTTATTGTTCATTTTTTATTGATACGCACACAATTTACAAATTTATATATTATTAATCAATTAAGCAAAAAAACCAAAATTTTTGGTCAAAAAAGTGAACAGTCATAAATTTACACAAATATTTTATGTACTCGTATCCCTAATTGTATAAAAACAAAGCAGACTGTTAAAAACTATGATTTTGAAAAATGCTCATAATCACAATGTTACAAACCTGATAAACTTTTTAACAGTCTGTATTTTAGATGCAAATCATACACAGAAAGAAAAAGCATACTGCTCTTTTTATTAACCGACTGCGTGCAATGAAAGCCTAATATCCATCCACATTTTTATTTGTAGGATTTTATATATTTTTTGATATCAAAATCTTACAAATGCATGAGTACGCAAACACTTAGATGAAAAAAGCTCTGTTATCACCGGTATGATTCTTCACTCTGTGTACTTACAAATTGTAATTACCTTGACAAATATCATAATCACCATTTTCAAGCAATGTTATGCAGCATGCTTTTTTAAGCGTGGCATCAAAACAATCAGAAAACAAATGTCAAATGACAAAATAATTGATTTTATTTTGTCACGATGATTCCATACTATGTATAGATTTAATTTATTTTTTCAATTATATTTTTGTACATAGTAATAAACGAAAGATCGCCGGAATTATGAGAGAGTTTGAATTGAAGAATGAATGAAATTAAAACTACTGCGGATCGAACGATTATGACGTCAATCAAGCGTAAAATCAAGTTATTTTATTGTAAATCAATGTTTCGATTGCTTCTCATCAGAGTAATGACAATTGAACATGTTTTCTATTCTTGCGACGAAATAAACAAAGGAACGCAACAGTTTTCAATCTGAGCCTACTACAAAATATAAGTTTTACTCAGAATTTTATCTGATATCTTTTAGACTGATTTGATCAAATTTTTATGTCTAATATATTTAAACAAGATTAAAACGTCATTCCCACCAAAAAAAAAATGCCTACCATACTCACTATAAAATCTTAACAAAAGTGCCAACGCTATATGATTTGCAAACTTTGATTTACAACTGAAGGAAGTATCAATTGCAATACAAAATATATTTATCCAAATCAAAATTTGGGCGCTTTACATGCGTCCAAACAACGATTATCAAATTGCTCGAGAGTAATTTGTAAAAATTTGTAAATTGTACAGAACTAGTGTACGATACACTGTAGAAAAATTGTAGAAACTATGAATGAAGCGATTGTAATTTTTCGTAAAAAAAAAATTGTTTCTTAATTTTTCAGTCGTTACGCATAAAAAGTTGAAATTCTGAAAGCACAAAACGGTTTTAGATAAATTTTCAAAACCAAGCGACTTAGTTCATTGTGATAAGAAGTTGAAGCAATTTGAATTGCTGTAAAATAAAAAAAAAAAAAAAAAACAAACAAACAAAAGTTGGTTGATTAATTATACGAATTTTTGATGTTTGATTGAAACCGAATTGTCATTTGGAACCTAACAATTTCTTCTCCTTATTTTCTGTTCACAACATTTTTTCATCAGCGTTTTTGTACATTTTTATATTTATATGCATTTGTATATTCAGCCAGGTAAAAATAATCCAATCTTAGGTAAAATGTCTCGTAACAGGTATAACAAACAAAAAAATGTTTCGATTCATCGATACGGTTTCTCCCCTAAACATTTTTTCTACTTTCATTTTCAACTACACGAATGTATTTGACATAAAAATATATTTAAAAATTAATCTTATGTATTATCGATTCAATTTTTATAATCAATTTTATACTAATTTTTTGTACCGATTCTCCTAGTTTTTTTAATTGAATATTTCTTGAGTTAAAATGTTCTTAATTTAAAATCCCATTCGACGATAGATTAAAGACGAAATAATATTGACTTGCATCTGGTAAAGAAAGGTAGGGTGAAAGTAATATTTTAAAATGCGGGCGAACGTTTTCGATGATTGAGAGTGGGAGGCTGAGCGGAAATCAACATATTTATAGATTATGTCTAATGAGCAGCTGCTCAACAATTAAACAACCAACAATTTGTTCAAAAAAATCTATCATCATAAAAAATAAAAAAACGGACACCTATTTTCTTCTAATTCAGTTGACAACGTACTTAGTCACAGTTGTATCTGTTATAATAAAATCGATAACTTTTTTTTATATTTATTGAAGTATATAGGATAGTTAACTTTGGTAATTGTAGAGGCCCTGCTTGATTCTACTGACCATGTTAGTTAAATGCCTACGAATTGGCGGGAGCCGCGCAATACGTGTACTTTTATTGATTTCCGGCAGAAACCCAAACACGCATCAGAGTATTTTCAGATGTTATGTATAATAAAGTATCCTTATTTCGGTCTCAGCTGGTTTTCCATTTCAATTCATGCTTCAACATAAATGTTATAATTTAATATGAACGCAACTAACAATATCTAAATAAATAATTAATCATGCAATGACCACAAAATGTAATAAAAAAATTGACATGAAGCAATATGTTCTGGATGAAAAGTCCAGATGTTTCGTCAATAAAATAAGAAAGGACGCTGGAAAAAAAATTATTTTCATCGATTTCATATTGAATTTTGGAAAAAGCTGACTCAAGCACTTGCAACTGTCGAACAAAACCGGAACTTTACGAGCATTCTCTTGTCTCTCTCTCTCTCTCTACCTAATCTTCCGTCTCTCTCAGCATACCAAAAATTTGATTTTGCCGGCTGCAGCCGGCTTCACATTGATTCGTCTTGCCAGGGCTGTAATTGTCGATCGAAATGTTTCAACTCCTCAGATCTGCTGTCGACTTGACGATAACAATCATAAATTAAGAAAAAATAACCATCAATCTGGTCACTTTTTTATAAAACCAACAAAAGAAGATGAAAAATAAAACTTAGTAAAAAATGAGTTCAAAAAAAGAAGCGACTATTGTTTGATTGTTGAAAACAAAATGCTTGGTACAAAGCAAAGGGAGACGAGTGGAAGTAGACACGGCACTGGAGGTGACACGTGATTGGTCGGAGCCGACGAAAAGGAACGCGCGAGAGAGAGTGCGTCGGCAAGGTTCCACCCCCATTCGAGCGAGTGAGTCTAGCTGGGGAGCGTGTCCCACTTGTCCTTCTTGAATCGACAGCCGAGAGGTACACGTCGTCATTCGTTAATCAGTCGCGTTAAAGAAGTTGTACTCGTAGAGCTCGAGTATCTTTGTTGAAAAATCCGTCAAAAAAAGCAAGAAGTAACGAGTAATAACAATGGCCGACCAAGAAAACAAGGACTTTAGCGAAGATATCTCCGACCAGAACTTTGAGCAACAAAACGGCGAGGCTGCGAGCGGCGACGCCACGGCCAATGGCCAGGAATCTCAGGAAGACAGGTAACCTCACCTTTGCAGCTTTGCGCGCGTTCTCGTTTCGTTTGTTTCGTTTCGAATCTCATCGTTTGTGATAATCGCCTCGCGGTGGGTGCTTCGCTCGATCGACGATGCCGTCTCGCTCGATGGCTTGGCTTTGCCGCGTTGCTCCGACCAAACATGGCGTCCCTCCGCGCTTAGGCGTCGCTTGTCCCGCGCCGCTAATCGAGCAACATCGGTCGTCAATCGAGCGACACGAACGATTAACCACCAATTGCGCGCCTCGCGAACGTTTTTTCCTCCTTTTATTGTCATTATTTTTCTTATATGTCGCGGGTCCATAACCAATTTCTAAGTTTTTTTTTTCGTTTATGTGGAGACGCCGGCTGAAGGCTCAGGACGCGCCCACGCTAGTCGCCACACAAAATGGCGCCCGACCGTTACGCAGTACTTGTCAGCTATTTTTTCCTCGTCAAGTTTCTTTTTTTATTTCACCTTCGTTTCTTTTCAATTTTTTTTCTAATCTCTTCGTTTCAATTCCGTTGTTCCGACTAAACAAACCGCCATGATGAACAAATCAGTCCAACGAGAACAAATGAATGTTAACGATCAAATGCACAGTTTATGCGTAATAAAACAAAGCATAAAAAACATTGAATGCCAAAGGTATCCCTCCCCCCTGAAAAAGTGGTCGCAATAGTTTGTAAGAATTTTGACGCAGCTCTTTTGTAGACGAATTTTCGACTATTTTCAGCTTAAACGGAGAACAACTCTGGACTGTGAGATTATTCTGTGAATCCTGTGAATTTTAATTGGAGCACGGCACAATTCGTTGTAAATAATGTTGATAAACAAATAATATACCGTCAGTGACGAATTGTAATAACAAATAGAAGAGAGTGAGAGAGAGCCGTTAATTGTTCGTTTCTTCTTTTTTTTTCTGTAGAAAACACAAATTTTCAACAAACCGATTTTTTCTCATGTCCCCTACAGCTTTTTTTGCAGTCTGAGAGAGGTAATTCTCGAAATAAAACTCTCGTTAATTGCAATAACTGTTATATGTCAAACTTTGTCACTCAAATGGGTAAGCACCGACCGAACTGAAAAATTTATTCTCCTTGGATTTTTTATTCATAGGAAATAGATACCCCGATTTTCATAATATCAATATACAATTTGTCGCGGGTAAGTCCATGCTTTGTTATTGTAGTTCTTGTGAATTTTGAACGTTGAAGGCCCGCTGTGAATTTGTAATTTTTAAGTTCCAACTATTAAGGCATTTATGTGATAACGAATAAAATTATTCAAGCCATGTGCGTCAATTTGTCCGCGCGAAGTACTTTTTGAGAGCAATTTTTGTCAGAAATCAATAACATTGACAAACAAGGTTTTTTTTTCTGAATGACAATTTCACATAAATTCCTTTGCTTTCATAAACTGTTGCATTTGAGATGATTGGGAAACGTTCGAAACTGGCGCGTTCAACCCAAAGCCGGTTCTCCACAAAATTACAACAATTAATAATAAAGGGGAAAGAAAATAGACTGATTTGAAAGAAAAGTGCATGCTTCTCATAACATAATGTTAAGATAAGTTTTTTCATGTAAAAATTTTGTAATCAATTATTTATGAACGATGTAACTTTTTAGAGATGTAAACAATTGTTCTTGCTGCGAACCATGTGATTTTCGTTGACAATAAAAATGATATCTCAACGCACAAGTTTTTAAGTAAAAAATGTTAATTAAAGTAAGAAATTTCTGAATCTTGTAGATTGCAGCTGTATTCTGGTGATTGATGGGATGATTAAAAAAAAAAGTTATTAAATTCAAAAGTCGAGAGGAAAACGAAACCTAAACTTTGAAAAAAAAAACTTTTGAATCAAAAAAAATATATATAGCAAGCAAAAAAAACCGAAAAATGTAACGTTAACGTTGGAAGCACTGGAAATCGAGTCATAGCGTGTGCGGAACGAAGTGAAAGTGTCGGTTGTTGCACAGACGAACACTTGGCTGCTGGATCACGCGTAGAGTCAATTGTGTGCGGCGCGATGTCGCAAAGATCTTTTAATAAAAAAAATGCAGTTTGGGCGTGATCAGAGCACACAGAGTCACTAGGGCCAAATGCGAATACGTCCGATCAATTCGGAAACGCCATTAACCCAGTTTATGTGGCTTGATCTGCAGGTGGCAAAGCGACCCAGTGCGATTATGGTGGAAGGCTCACACAGCCGGCTTACCGGTGTCCTGAAAGCAACATCTGAGTTTCTGCAAGAGACTGGTGCCTACGGTATTTATCACCAGCCCTAGACGATATACGCAACAAACATTTTAACGTCGAGATTCAAAAACAGAACTTTCAAAAAAAAAGCCTATCAACACAGTGACAGAATATCAAATTTACAAAAAAAGTCCATCTAACAAGAGATCAAACAAATAAGAGAAACAACTAGAGGCAACATTGTTTTTGTCGATTTTTGAATCATAACCAGACAAATGAAAAAGTTCACGGTAGAGAGTTTTGCAACAGATCTGTGCTTTTGTATACATTGGTATAGTGTAACGCACTTGAGAGAAAGAACTTAACGTTTTTCCTGCTTAGATGTAAAACATCTGATTTACAGATTTCGAATTTACTTTGGTCATTCAGATTACCTTTTTGTATTCACCGAAGACAATTTTTTTTTTTCACTTTCTTTCTTTCTTTCTTTCTTTCATTACAATTTCAATAGATTTGCAGTCTATCTACCACAATTGTGTCTAATCTTTGGGCCAATCAGCAGTCACTGTTCCTACACTTGGAAAAGCCAAAAAAGTGCAAATTTTGTTCTCTTTAGGCGCAGCTGTATGTCAACTGGAGTTAATTGTTCAAACACAAAAAAATCATTTTTAGTTTCTCTATCTTTCTCTTTGTATCTCTTCAAGAAAACAGTTTTTTTTCAAGACACAATTCTTACACACAAAAACATTTTCATCAAGACATTTGTTTTTTTTTCTCTCTTTCATTTTGCATACTATTGATAGCGCAATTGTAAATTTGAATATTTTAGTTTGTAAAGTCAAAGTGATGCAAGATTTAGCGATCTTACCTTTTGACAGGGGAACAATCTGCTTACAGTGGTATGAAAAACAAACAATTCTTTTTTAGAACAAAAAATTATATTGAATCACAGTCAAAAGCTATGATAAGCCACAAATTGTACTTGCGCGATAATTGAAAAATTGTATTTGATCTAATTATAGTTATCGATTAAGTTTGAAATTGTTGAACGTAAGAACATATTTATAACCAGATCTATCGTTATGCCAAAAGTTTTGTAAACCCTTTATTTGTTTTCATTGAGACAATCTGTCACGTTTCTAATATGTAATTTTGTTTCGAAAATTTGTTGTAATAGTTTTATCCAATTAATATAGTATTTTTAAATTCTTTCAGGAATCGAGTTAAAGTTCTTTTAATAACAAACTGGAAAATCAAACTGTAACAATAAAAAGTTATTGCAAATAATTTATTATATAATAATAATATATAGCTTTTTTCGATTGTTTAGAGATAAAAAGATTTCTGATAAATCAGTCAAACGGTCTTTTATAAAGTATACTGATTAGTGATTGATTTACAGATCGGGTGCGTCTGGAAAGGATACACTTGATGACAGGTAAAAATTAACTTTTTTTCTGTCAAATCTTGTACCTTTCCTTTTTTCCAGTTTCGAATAATCAAATCTAATAATGTACCTTTTTCTTTGCATTGCAGAAAATTGTTTGTCGGAGGTCTGAGCTGGGAAACTTCTGACAGTAAGTTTTTAATTATTTTTTCAAACACGTCGAATTTTGATTTTTCGTGGATTAGCGTGATGAAATTTCTAACCTTAGGACACCTTCAGATGACAGAATGGCACTGTTACATGAGACTATCTTTTTCTGATAACAATCCACTTAATATCATTATTCAATTGGACTTTTATAAAATTAGTTTTTAAATAAAAGAAATTAATGATTTTGTTACTGTGTTGCAGAGGAGTTGAGAGAACATTTTGGAGCTTATGGAGACATTGAGAGTATCAATGTCAAAACAGATCCTAACACTGGAAGGTCGCGAGGTTTCGCGTTCATTGTGTTCGCCAAAGCCGAATCTTTGGACAAGGTAATTACTATAAAATATATTTAAATATTTTTTTTTCTTTGTTATTAAACAGTATTGTTCTAAATGATGTTGGTTCATACCAGTTCTGCTACTGAAAGATTTTGAAAGACACTATACCACTTTTTCTGATAAAACAATACCAACTTTTATATACATATTAGTATAATTAATGAACACCGATTAATAGATTGTATTAACTTTCAGATTATGGCAGCTGGAGATCATATAATCAATAGCAAAAAAGTCGATCCAAAAAAAGCGAAAGCACGCCACGGGAAAATTTTTGTCGGTGGTCTCTCCACTGAGCTATCCGACGATGATATCAAAAACTTCTTCTCGCAATTTGGAACGGTTGGTATCGAAGACAAGCAAAAACAATTGAGCTGCTCAGTAATGCGCACTCCGAGATTGAACGGATTTTATTTTTGAAATATCATCATTTTTAGATTGTCGACGTTGAAATGCCGTTTGATAAGACAAAGAACCAAAGAAAAGGATTTTGCTTCATCACCTTTGAATCAGAACAAGTTGTTAACGATCTTCTGAAGACGCCAAAACAAACCATCAATGGCAAAGAGGTATGGAAAGCCTGGCAAATATTTACATTTATTTTAGTTCGAATGTATTTTTTATTTGCAACAATGTTTGTTTTAAATGATGTTGGTTCATACCAGTTCTGCTACTGAAATATTCTGAGGACACTATACCACTTTTCTGATAAAACAATACTAATACTTCATAATATTGTTTATGAAAGATTTAATTTAATTTTTGCTAATCTGACAAATTGTCAATTTTAGGTTGATGTAAAAAAAGCTACACCAAAGCCTGACGGAATGGGAGGAATGCGCGGAATGGTAGCTCGAGGTCGTGGAGCTCGGGGAGGCAGAGGGCGTGGATTCGGTGCCCAAGGTGGTTGGGGCCAGGGCGGTTATGGAGCCGGTTATGGCGGTTACGGCCAAGGCGGATATGGAGGCGGTTACAACGGCTATGGAGGTGGCTATGACTACTATGGCGGTGGTGGATATGGTGGATATGGCAACTATGACTACAGTGGATACGGTAATTCATCCTATTCGCACAACATTTTTGCCGATAATCACACGACCTGTTGCATACATCCCGACAATCTGCATTTATCCACATAAGTGTATATTCTTTCAATTGAAAAATTAACTGTCGCAATCAGCAATGATGTTCTTTTTTACTTAGGACACCTTCAGATGGTACATTAAGGCTATCAAATGTGAATAAACTAGTAAACTGAGCTGACTTTCATTCAATTATTGTCTTCTAACTGAATTCAAATTCATTGAAAGAATATCATCAATTTCGTCCATCTTATTTTAGTTTTCATCAATTGATTTTCATGATCACAATTGGAACTGAAATGTGTCAAGGGTTAATTCGAAATAGAATTGTACAAATTACATTGGTTTTTGTTTCAATCTTCCATCGCTTGACACATTTTTGAGAGCATGCCGAAAATGGTCCATTGTTCATTCATCTCTACAAAACTGTACACATCTATACTTTGTTAATTTTAATTTACAAAATGTTTATTAGCTAAATTGATTTCAATTAGTTCCTTATTTTGACTTTCTTTTCAACGATATACTGTAGAATTGCAAATATTTTGCATGCATAATTACAATCGTCTTGTAAACTTATATTTTGTTCAATTCTATTAAATTTCAAGTAATGTTCAAAACAAAATCATTATAAATTCAATTGATGTTGTAAATCATTGTACAAAATTTGTCCAAGGTAAGTTCAAACACTGAGATGAACTTTGAATAAAAAAAATAATGTTGAGACTATTCGCGAGACAAAGAGATGAGTTGATTTATAGTGAAAAAAAGTTTGAAAAAAAAAAAAAATAATAAATACCAGAGATGTTTGACATCTTGACTCACCGCATTGTCTCTTGTACCGTGTGTTTCATGAAAACGCAGACGGCTATGGATATGGCGGTGGTAGTTACGATGGTGGATACAATGGTGGTCGCGGTGGTGCACGCGGTAAAGGTACGCATTTGCGTTCCTTCTTTATTGTTTCCTCACTCCAGTCACAAACTGTGATTTTTGTAAACTTTTTTTGTTTCGTTTTATATTATTATGAATCGCATTTTACCTTTAAATGTTTTCATTTGATCAAACTAATCAGTAATCAACATCCTGCGATATTTCACACCACCGATTTAAGACTGCACCCCTTCTCTTTTGCACTCGAACAAGACGATTTGTTTTTATTTTTCAACACTGTACAAAAAATGTGAAAAGCAGTCTTTAATCGTTTGCTCATTTATCGCATGCGTAGATAACCACCGCTTCTTAATCATCCAAACGCTATTTTGTTTTTATAAACTCTCATAATTCACATGAATTTGTATCATCAGTCGTTTGTTATCATAGACTTTCATATCGAATTCCTAAAATTGTTTCATGACTAACCGTTGTGTAATATTTTTTTCTAACTCAGCTTACTACCCTAGCCTGTAGCCTCAAAAAAATCATCTTTTATACAACATAGACACCGTTGGCTAGTCTAGATTTTACAATCAAATTAAGATTCACACTTTAATTATAAGTAGTCACTTGATTATACAAGCGTTAATTTTGTTCACAAAATTGCGAGTTTGTTTTCATTGTTGTGAATTTTTATTTTCAATTTTTTCTTTCTTTATTTCAAGTCATTGAATAACTAATATAATGAAAATAAGAAAAAGAATTTCAAAGTTAATTTTAGAGTAAGTTAAGGGGAGAGAGAGAACATTTAGGTAATGAGTAAAGTTGAAGAATAAATGTTAACGTCAAACTGTGGGTTTGTTACAGGAGGCTCAGGCTATGGCGGAAAGCAGAGGGGTGGTGCTCGTCAAAACCAAAGGCACCAGCCTTACTAATTGGATTCATAATCAATGCTGTAGCGTTGTTCAACGCTGGTGAGTGTTGAAATTCCTTTGCATCTGTCAAGTCGTGAATGTTAACTGTTAAGACAATATACCAAGTTAGACCAATTAACTGGCATGCTAACGCTGTTGTTATATTTTCAGGTAAATCCAAACAATAAAACACGTTCGAATCATCATTCCATGTCCCATTATGTCTGTAAGCAGTTTGACGCCGCCGCCGCGCCTGTACCAAGTCTAAATTTAGACGGCATAAAATACATGAATAATGTGTCATTTTAAGAGCAATCGTCCATCCAATTGTGTAATATGAATGAATTTAGTCACTGCGCCACCATCGGTACATTGTAACTACGACTCGTTCTCCATTCGGCTTTCCTCCCATTTTTTCATTCTTAATCACATACACACACACATACACACACACACGTACACACACACAATCATCAAAACTTTTCATTCGAATTCTAATTTATGTCTCAGCCCCAGAACACGGCAAGACGACTGAAGCACGAGCCGATCAAGCCCCTTCGTACTCACGTGTACCGAAGAAGCAGAAACTCCAACACAGAAACAATTGAACAATTTCTCGCGACGTTTGTCTTATTCATCCGAATTTCTTTGTGTCGTGTTTAATAACCGTATAATAATTTCTTCGTCTTAAACATTGTCTATTTCTCAAACATTATAATTTCCCTCCCCCTTTTTTTTACTTGTTTGTGTACAAACGATTTACGACTTCTTACACATACATTTAGAACAATGTTATTGTATAGTCAAACTCAACTGGCAAAGTACTTTTTACACATGGCACGTGCTCGTATCTCATTTTGTTAATTTTTTTTTTTTTTTTTTTTTTTTTTTTTTTTTTTTTTTTTTTTTTTTTTTTTTTTTTTTTTTTTTTTTGTGACCGATAGCACGCCAAGATGTAGAAAACGCGGTAAAAAGAATTGTTGCTTCCTTAACAATTAAGAGTACATAGGTTAAAGAAAAAAAAATCGTCATTATTTGTACATAAATGACTTGTATGCTTGTCGCTGATAATTTTTCGTTGACTTAGTGATTATCAATCCTTTTTTTTACCAACACGAACGATTTCTGTAGAACACACTAGTTTCTATCTTTTGCTGATTCTTTTATAAAAATATATATATATGCATATATATTTAACTTCTTTACACCTTATTTATATACTGATTGTTAGTTTTTTGTCCCCTTTTTCATATTTCCTTTATTATCGATTTAAAAGTATTATAACTTGATATGACGTATCGAACAAAATTTTTAATGCTTTCATCATTGTTATGTTGATTCAAAAGATACAAAAATTGAGACTGACAGCTTTGCGTTCAAGCCGAAATTTCTTATTGCAAATTAAGTTTGAATCATGATTTTGAAATGAAATTTTTATGTTGTTTTTTTTATATTCCTACATTGTCCCATTCGATCGATCCACGTAACGAAAATTTGCGTTGCATGATAATTAGGAATCTCATCTAGATTAAATGTGAATATAATATATTGAATTGACTTTCAAATTCCCAATAAGCAATAATAAACTGTTTTAGGATCGCAGTTCCTCGAACAGCTTTGTTTTTAATTATTTAGAATTTGAAAATAACAGAGGAGTCAAGTCTTCTCTGAGAAAAAAGAAAAAAAAATAACAATTTGTGAAACGCGCAAAAATGATATGGTTTCAATTCTCACGCACCCGAGGAATATGAATTTTATAGACGAAACAGTTTTACGTCCAGCGTCATAGGTCCTTCCAACTGAGTGACTCGATTTGTCAATAGAGCAGAATGCATTTTCATCTATAATTATTTTTTAAGAATTACGAAAACCTCTTATTGCACGTTTATATGAATTGTTTATTTTTATGTAATATCATGATAAAATAAAAGTATTTAAAACTATTTATCTGTTGTTTGTTTTTAATCCAAACTATTATATTCCAATCAAATTTAAATTCCATAAATTCTATCCCTGAATTGCTGTAACAATGTTGGTTTTAAAATCAAGGCCTGCTCTAAAGCTTGAATAAGGGTGGTTCTTCGATCGTAATTGGCAACCGGCATGCCTTTAAGCTGAAATACGAAAACGTTTCCATCGATATCAGAAGCAAACAATTGTTTTCCATTGGCCATAAACTTCAAAGAGTACAAAAATTTTTTCTCCGGTGAGACTGTAATTGACATCGGTTCGTATGTTTTTCGAGTTAAATTCCAGATGCAAATTTGATCCTCGACTATGGTTGCAAGGATGACGGAATTCGTTGGACACCACAAAGCGGCTCGTACAGCTGACTTCTTTGTACGCATTGTTATCAAAGGTTCTATTATACCATCACACCAGATGTGTATGTTCCAATCATCCCCACTGGTGACGAAAATCTCGGGACAAAATTGTGAAAACTCAAGACTATACACAGGGCCGTCATGGGCTTTGAATCGATCAATGTTGTGTTTCGAATCAATTTCGGAATAATGAAAAATGTATCCCTCCTCAGAGCCAACAAAGTAATGCTGTTTCGTAACCGGATGTTTACGCAAAATTAAAGCCTCAGATGACTCAAAGATTGGTACTTTTTTAGCCTGCAACTGGATCAGATTTAAATTAATAGAATGTATTAATTTAAACTGAACTGTTTTTGATAATAAGAATTCTCATTTTCAAATGTAGCAAAAAGGTCGGATAACATTGAAGCGAGTAAAAAACAGTTAGTTAATTGTTAAGTTAATTTTAATGATTGTAATTTTTACTCGTATCAATATTTTTTAATTTTGGAACGAGAGAGTGATACAAAACTTGAAACATGATTTTATAAAAACATAATTCACTCAGTTCGGCGATCCAAGAGGTTGCAGATCGGCGTCACTTACCTTTCGATGATCCCTCGATGCGATCTGTTATTGTCCAACGCTGTTCAAGGTTACCTCTGTTGTAATTTCCTTCTCGCACTCGTTTGCACTTTAAACTATATTTTCACTCATAATTGTATTGTTAAATTGGTAATTGCATTGTAAATAGCTTTTTATTTATTAATAACGATGACAAAATATATTCTTTCACGAATTCTTCAAAAAAATCTGAAAATAACTGAATTGGCAGGGAACTACTTCACTAATGAGTGCAGCGCCATCTTTATAAAGTCGCATTTCAGATTGTTTGAAGTCCCGACTGTTCCCGACCGCTGTCACACCGTTTGTCAAAAACGAATGTTTTTGGTTTTGTTAGACTTTTAAAACGAACAAAAAACTCTTATTCTAATAATAACAATATGTTGATTTTCACTTCATGAAAAATGTTTTTTTTTCGTTTAAAACAAGCCGTTCTATGAATCACAACAATTGTTCCTGAAAACGCTGGAACTGGTGTTAGCGAAAGTGGCGTCATCTTGGCATGGTCGGACGCCGCGGCGTGCTGTTCACGCGCAGTCCGGCTTGATTCGTGTCGCTTCGTGTTCGCTCGCGCGCGGTCATTTTTTATTCGCGCAACGACCAATTTTTGTCAACAAAATGTACTGTATCAACCACACAATCAGATTTTCAAAAACATAAACAAAGAAAACAACACAAATATACACTCACTTCAACAATATCAAAACATTATCTATTTTTATTCTGAAAGGTGTGTTTTCGTTTGCGAATTTATAGAAAAACATCCGGTAAGTCTAAAGTAATTTTTGCAAAGGGTCGACAGCGCATAGGCAGTCGGAATTTGTGGTCGTGGAAGCTTCGGCTATTCAGATGGCGCACCAGTCAGTTCCACCGCGAATACGATCATGATCGTTCACACTTCGTTTTAGAAGTATAGTTCACACTTGATTAAAAAGCAACCTGTTTTAGTTGTTGATTAATATATAACGACTAAGTCTGTTGATTGAGTAAAGGTCAACGTATCGCTGTTATTAGAATCAGAGTCTTTTTCGGAGAATCAGAAATATCAGAATAGGCGGGAGTTCAAACAATCTGTAATGCGACTCTACAAAGATGGGGCTGCACTCGTTAGTGAAGCAGTTCCCTGCCAATTCGGTCAATTTCAATTCGATTTTTCGCAGAATTGTTATTTACAGTGCAATTATCAATTTAACAATACAATTAGGAGTGAAAATATAGTTTAAAGTGCAAACGAGTGCGAGAGACAATTGGATCTCCATTTTATGAAAATTTACAACAGGAAATTACAACAGAGGTAACCTTGAACAGCGTTGGACAATAACAGATCGCATCGAGGGATCAAATCGCCGAACTGAGTGAGTTTTGTTTTTATAAAATCATTTTTTTTGCAATCGCTAGCTACCGTGAAAATTAGTTTTAAAGATGATGTGTATAGCTAGTTTGTTTATAAAATCTAATCAAGATTATGGGATTATACAGCAAATGTTCTCATAAAAAAAATATCAGGCGACTCATAAACTTCCATAAAGCCGCCTGGTATATTTTGTTTAATGGAAACATTTGTTGTATGACCTCGACCCCGATCTTGACCTTGACTCGTGTTTGAAAACAAACAAGATAAAAACTCGTACCTTTTCATTGTACAAGAGACTGACTTTGTGCAACCTCGTGATCTCAGTGACTTGAAAATTTTTTTTCATTGAATAACAAAGTATTCGACCGTCCTGATTTATGGAGTAAATTTGTGTATCATCATAATCGCAATTCATCATCTCGATCATTCCCTCGTCGATATGTTTGTCCCACCAATGGATATCCCAGTGAGGCTTGTAACAGATCAAGCCAGCTGGACTATTTTTCACAACAGTCAAAGTTTGTCCGCTTATGTCAAGTACTTGAACTTGGCCATTGTAAAATCCTATAGCAATCCAACTTGGTTTCTCTGTGCTCCAATCCAGAGACGAGATAGGTTTATCATATTTAAACGTACTCTCTGGATTCTTAGGATTTTTCGCACACCAAATTAGGAGGTACCCGGTTTCGTCCTGTGAAATTGATTGCACCGGTGGACCGTATCCTACAGCCATTAAATCTGGATGAACTGGGTTCCAACTGAAGGCCCTGACGATTCGAGTTTTCACAAAATCTGTCGTATATGTCCACAGATGTTGCAGCTCGTACGTCGGTTTCACATTCGGATTCGAAATTTCTTCTTTGATCAAGCCTTTGTAAATTTTTTGAGGGATTTCGAATGTGTTGCTAGCTAAAATCCGCAAGATCACCTTCACTTTATCGCGGAATTCAAAGCTGGAAAAGATGTGCAACAATTCCTTGCTCTTATCATCCACCTCTACTTCAGCAGCAGTTGGAACTGTTTTTAAAGTCTGTAACTTACAAAGCAATTGAAACAAATAAATATAAGAAATTACATTGAACAGTTGGAAATGAAATATATTAGTTGAATTATATACTTGGTCAGTTTTATCTTCTTTCTTTTGATTTTTGTAAGTGTCGAACATGATCCAGTTGTTGACATAACTCAGCTGGTTCTTTCGAGGGCATCTTGACTTCTGCGTCGTACAATTCTTTACGTTCACGTTGATTGTTTGTGACTCAGCATCTACCATCTGTCGGGTTACATTTCCGTCTTGCACCAATTGTTCGTACCTCTCGTTTTCTTCTATTATCAACTGTCCTTCATAGCTTCTTGCATCTTCAACTTTCTGATTCAACTCAAATAGAATTGCCGTCTTTGTTTCACTCAGCGTTATGGTTATTGTTGACGAAGGATTTTCTATAACAGTGGGATCTGTTCTGAAAAAATAAATATTTTTTTTGTTTCATAGATATAATTATATAACAAATTAAATAAATTAAAGTTTATGTTTTTGTATTTTTCTTTTATTTCATTGGAATAGAAACCTGGAAAGTTGAAACTCTGAATAGACCAAACTTTCATTGTTAATATCAACGTAAGAAGTTGCAGGAGAAAGTTGAAAAGACGTTGATTCATGATGCAAGACATCAACTAGAGAAATTTCCTCGAGCGGTTCATAAGCTGGAGTATCCAACAAATCCGTCCCATCGACGTTCAACGAGTCTGCATTATAGTCTGACGAGATTTCGGAGCGAAAATTGAAAATATCTGTGACAGTTGCATAACTCCTTGCAAGCACAGACGAATGTTCGCTCGGTGATTGTAATGTTTTCACGATGTCACGTCTCTGTTTAGTTTTTGCGGTTAATTTTGTTCTCGTAGTTGAAATGGATTCGCGCTGATTTAGTACACTTTTGTTAACCATTTTTATCAAATCTTAGTTTTTTATGAAAATTATACATATAAAAATAGATGTATCATTCACCTTGACATAAGAATTTCAACAATCGTCATGGAAATGCAAATTTGTATATATTTAATCAATAACAGATTGTTTAAATTCAAATTTTGCTATGAACTTTAAATTTGTTGATTCATTTTTATTGCATTTACAATGTTAAATATATTAATTAAATGCATTCAATTATAAGGAATCATATTTTTTTATTTTTGTCACTGATCGAGCGCGTAACATTTTGAAAATCGTGCGAATGTCGTTGTGAACGAAGCCTAAACAATATTACCAACTGTCACAAACATAACCTCTCTGTTCTTTTTCGTAGCTCTTGTCGTCGAGGTAAGTAATGTAAAAAGTGGTATACAATTATAATCCGTGTTTTTATTAAACATCTTGTTCGTTTTATTTAAACAAATGTTAAATTTTGAAACTGTAATCCTTGAATAACCATTTTTCAAGTATAATTTGTAAACTGTAAATTGTATATTCATATTTTTCATCTATTTCTTTTCAGTATCAGGCGTAAGCTACGATCAGTCAACATGGTGAGTTTATGAAAAATGCTTCTATTAATCATAAATGATTTATTATTATGTTTTATAAGCATAAAATCAAGTAAAGTATATTGATTCAAATAAAGTACAATTAGTTGACAAAATATTTGTAGGTATTTTTGAGTGATTTCAATTGTAAACAAGGTTGCCGTCAACATAACCTAATTTTCGTTAGAGTTCAGAATGTTCAGATCAAATTTAAATAACTAAACTTGGAAATAAATGAGTAACATTTATACGAAACCTTTTATTTGAAAGTTATTAAAATATTTTGTTTTATTACAGCCGCGAGAAATTGTTGATATCAAAGACTTCCTGATCAAGGCAAAGAGGAAGGATGCTAAATGTAAGTGAAACTGTTTTTTACATGGTGTAATGTTAATTATCTTTTGTTAATCTGTAAAATTCTTTTTTAGCTGTCAAAATAAAGAAGAATGCCGACAATGTCAAATTCAAGATCAGGTGTAGCAGATTTCTCTACACGCTCAAGATTCTTGACAAGGAGAAGGCAGAAAAATTGAAGCAATCTCTCCCACCAGGTAATGATTCAAATTTGATGATCTTTTGTATTTTTTTGATTATCTTTCTTGAGATACAATAAAATACTTATGTATTGCTTTTTTAAAGAAAAAGTATAAAAATTAATGAACTCATTTCTGTTACAGGTCTTCAAGTGAAAGAAGTCAAAGGCAGTGGAAGCATATAAATAAAATAAAGAAATTTTTTTATTCGTACCTGATATCTTTTTATTTCACCCAAAATTCCCCTTCATTTAATTTATTATTTTTCAAATATATAAGTAATTAAATTTGATCAACATAAAAGACATTTTCTTAGTCTTAATTTCATTCATTTTATATGGGATTATTTCAATAGAACAATTTTAAATACAAAATACGATTGTATATTCAGATTTTATTATTATTTTCGTTAGTTAATCGATATAGTATGGCAAATCAAATATAACTTGACGCTTGACAAACTCGAAATTAACGCGCAAAACGACTTGTGACAGACGGATAGTGTGTGCGCAGTGCAGCGAGTGTACGTGTGTGTGTGTGGAAACAGAGTGCCCAAATATGCTGCGCTCAATTATTTCAAATCGTAAGTCATTTTTTAACTACAATTATGAATATTCATATTCCAATCATCAGATAAACAAACATTTTGTTACAAAAGATTGTTCAGATTCCAAACATCTTTTTTGTTGCTCCAAAATTGAATCGGAGCAGGTAAAAAATTTCGAGGTTATAAAGTTAACTTATCCTAGCGTCAGATACAAGTAATTATATAATTTACACTGTTTGTATATTTTCTTCTTTTTCCATAACACTATTAATGACTTTATCAATTTTATCAAACATGAATATTGAATCCAATGAATACCTATTATATGAAAAACCCAGACGGTTGTCATATACCTGTTTTTCATTTCGATCATTTCATAATTTTACGTCATTTCGATAAAGAAAATGTAGCAATCAAAAAATTGTGACAACAATAATTACTCATCGATTTATTATTTGCAGAAAGCATTCAGCAAGGATTAGCTAGTTTGGCCCGCAACAATGTCGGAGCCGTATCATGTATCGTTAGTTCAAAGCAAAAGCAAGAAGGGATGGCAACGGACTCAAAAATATCCGAGAAAAGGGAACCATACAGTCCCTTTCAGAATACAAACAACGCAGTGGATTACGTGACGGCTCGTTTGGACGATTTGTTGAATTGGGGACGCAAAAACTCACTCTGGCCAATGACCTTCGGTCTAGCTTGTTGTGCTGTGGAGATGATGCACATCGCTGCTCCCAGGTACGACATGGACAGATACGGAGTCGTCTTTCGAGCATCCCCTCGTCAAGCTGACGTTATCATCGTCGCTGGCACCCTCACCAACAAAATGGCACCGGCTCTCAGAAGAGTTTACGATCAGATGCCTGAACCAAGATGGGTCATCTCCATGGGCAGCTGTGCCAACGGCGGCGGTTATTACCATTATAGTTACTCGGTTGTCAGAGGCTGTGACAGAATTATTCCTGTGGATATTTATGTACCAGGTAATATTAAGATCATACACTAGAATAAAGGTTTATGTATGATTTTGAAGACAGAAAAAAACTATTCAGAAAATTTCTTCTTTTTTAGACTTTTGTTCAATCATATGTCTTCCGACGTAGACCTTTTTTACTCTGAGTATTATAATTTAAAAATCATCTTATGTTTCAGTCCACTTTATATATTGTATATTTTGCATTTTAGGTTGTCCACCAACTGCTGAGGCTCTGATGTACGGAGTCCTCCAATTACAAAAGAAAGTGAAACGCATGAAGTCAATGCAAGTTTGGTATAGGAGATAAACGAAATATTAGATGAACTTTGTAGTCAATTCGTTGATATTTAATTATTATATGTTACAATGTATGATCGATAAGGAAATGAGAAAAGAAAGATCAAAAGATCTATGATTTTCATTGGCAAAGAAGACTACAATTGTAAAATTGGTCTTTCGTAATAAAATATTATTTAAACATAAATCTTATTTATTTTCCGGTATCTATGAAATCACTATATTTATTCAAGGAAAATTCGTTTTTTTTCTTGTTGCAAACGTAAAAATTGCAAATGAATGTGGGCAAGACATTCATTCTTTGATTTAAATAAATTACATTGTCATATATATCTTTAATGTTATAATTTTTGTGACGAAATTGTATAACTATTTACAAGACGCTGAAGCAACTTGAAGCACCGGGAAAATTGGCCAACAATTTTCCCTGCTTCAATTAACAAAGCGTTAAGGCCCCTGTAACGCTCACATCCATCATCATATCAGTTTCATTTACATCACTTTTTTTGATCATTTATACACGTTGTTTGATGCTTTTTTTTATACACAGAGCTTATATATTAAATATATACTCCAAACGATGAATTTATCGTTGAAGGTATCAGACTTTAAGAACAATCGACCGAGAGTCATTGGGTTACAGGATAGCCTGCTGCGACGTGGATGGGGGTGGATTGTTGGTCAACACGGGTAACGGACCATCGATCCATTTGATTAGCATGTGTTCCATCATTTGTGTACTTTGATAATGATCGCGTAACAACGTTTGTGAAAAATTACAGTGCATTTGATATGCCTCGGTCTCTTTGTTCGTCTCCCCGAACATCCTGTACAAATCTGAAAGCAACAATCAAACATTAACATCTAAACTTCACACCCTCAGATAGCAAAGCAAATTACCACAGATTTTTCTTACCTTTGAGTATCGCAGTTGCCCATAACTGCACATGCACGTCTGGTATTTTTGATGCTAATTGCATAGCAGGAGTTACCATGTTCATAGATTCTCTATGATTTCCTAATGACAAAAAGATATGTCCCAATAGCACTAGACTACAAGACATTAACCTATTGAGATCTTCGGAATTGGCCATTTTTAGTGTTTCTCTCAAGTATCGCCTGGAAGTTTTGTAACACAATTGTATGAGTTTGTTAATTAATGCACGAATTAGCGATTCAATAGAAGAAATAACTTACTTTGCCTCGTTGTAACGAGCGCCAAAGAATGCCTGCAATCCCTGGACATAATAAGCTGCGGCTCTCAACGAATGTGAGTGGGACGGCAGCGATTCAGGATTTATTCTTTCGAGAAGAGTACCCAGATCCGTCTCCCTCTTTTGTCGCAGATAAACTATTGCTAAATTCAAATTCGCAAACGTCCATAATTCTTTCTCTTGAGACTGCAATTCAATTCAAACACAAGCGTTGTATAAATATCAAGTGTGGTATAAGAATTTCAATATGATATGCAAAAAACCATCGGTTTACCTTTAACGCGGCCGTGAATTGTGCCTCTGCAGCATCCATGCAATTAGTTGACATCGCATATAAGCCAAGTAAAGCATGCAATTGCGGTTTGTGTTCTACCAGTAATTTTGGTTGTCGTCGACACAACTGACACGCCTGTGCAATTTCAGACAGTGCCATACTTTTATTTCCCATCACAAGACGACACATTGCAATATGTTCTAATAACATCAATTGAAAAACTGATAGAATCGGCTTATTATCCACAACTGTAACAAATAAATGATTCATTTCCCACATTGAACAGAAGATATGGAAATTTTGTTTGTGTAGATTCATTTCTAATGATTAGCGGGACACTTACTTTTGAGTTTTTCAATTTGCGTTAATGCTTTATCAGTGTACTTTTGTGCTTTGTCCATGTACCCAGCCTGCATAGAGTGCATAACTGTGACTAAATAAACTAAAACGTATAAATGCTCCTTTGGCATCCATATAAACATATCACCGGTATTGGAGCCAGTCACCACTTCATCGCTTGGCCAATTCGGAGAAACAATCATTTGTATACTTTGTTGCAATTGTTTCAAATATGGCTTCACACTTTTCACCTGCAAGAAACAATCAGTTTTAAAACTCTAGCATTCAAGTATCATAAAAAGCTTATTCGGTATAGAATAAATTATGTAAATAATAAAAAGACAATTTTTTAGTGTGAAAACGATTACTTAACAATTTCAGCTATTAATTAAGAAATCATAAAAGACAGTCTGTTTAAAAATGTTGGGAAAAAGTTGTTTATCACTGTAATTAGTGAAGGGAATGACAAAATGCAATTATAATAATTTGTTACACAAGTTTTGCACATACTTGTCCTGCCATTAAAAAGTGGCACACTTGTAACACGAGGAAGTATACTTTGAGGTATTCCTTCTGGTGGGTGCTTCCCTGCCAATTTTCAACATGATGTCCAGCGTTATTTAAAAGCGGCTGCACTTCGGTAAATTTTTTATCTATCAACATGAGCATACATCGACTCAACAGAAATAATATCCGCGTATAATTGGCATTGCTGATCTGAGCATAATCGACACCAACAGCCAATAGACTACTCGCCGCAACAAAGTCTTTTTCACATGCGTGAATTTGCTGTAAATTAAAACGAATGTTTTTGTTTGTACTTGATATGTTCAATTAAAGGTCACCCTGCAAAAAATAGGTCATCCAGTGAATAACCTTCGATCGACTTTTTCAAAATGAATCACTCTCTAGAGATACAATTTAAAAAAGAACATTTTGAATTACAACGTTAGTCATTTTGAATCACTTCTTTTTTGCTGGACAGTTGAATATGAGCTCAAACTCACCGCTAACTGGAAGATCAATCGACAGTGCCAATAAACATTGTGCTGTGACAATTCGATAGCTCGCCTTAAAATCGGCTTGCTTAAATTTGGTATTTGTTGTTGTTCGTAAAGTTCCACCAATACACTTGCAGCCTCAAATTTGACATCGTCAAAAGTATTGATATTTTGGCTGAGCATCCACTGCAAATAAAAAAAAAATATTTCACATTTTTAATCACAGAAAAGAATTGTGTCACACGACTGTATAATAACCAAAAAGAAGTGTGTATGTCACTTGACAAGTCACATTGTCACCAGTCACAGTGTCAACAAAATATGAGCAACAAAAATGTTGTAAACATTGTGTGTGTCAAAGTAAGTCAGCAGGTTATGTTAGTCTCTCAGGCAAGGTAAAAGTGAATTGAAAGGAAAACAAATTGGGGAGGATGAAGAAAAAAATGTGTACAGGTTGAAGAATCAAATTGAAAATGAAGGAATGAGAGGTTCAGCGTAGGTATGGAATTTGAAAGGTCAAAAGTGATATTAAGAAGGAACAAAAGGTGAACAAACCGCATGCTCGAGATGTGTGCGCGCCAAATTGATGTTTTTGGTATGGTCGAGCAAAATATTTCCAAGCTGGAGGTGAGTGCGCGCCTCGACCCGGGGCGGCGGCTTGAAGTTGAACACCGCCTGCAGACATTGTACACAGGATTTGATGTTAGGCGGCGCACTCGTGCGAAAGTTTTCGGCTAGGCCCAACAACGACAGATACCAAGCGTCCTGAGAAGACGCCATTTTGACATTTCTTGCGGGCGGCGGGCGAAAGCCTAGTCGGCGCTATTTCGAATGTTCCTCAAGCCTGTCCGTGGTCGCGTCACTGGACAACCCGCCGCGTCGTCCAGTTGATTCAGCTCGGGACCAATTTTATTCACATCCGTCCGACACCTCACAGACTCGCGCTTATAACGGCCTGACTTTAACGTTAAATACACTCTCTACGTCGGTTTTGCGTTTGCAAACAAACCCGATCGCAGCGTCACCAACTTGCATAATATTTCAATATTTTGTTGTTTACGTTGAGACTTGTGTTTACGAGAGCGCTGCTCTCGCCTACGCTTCATCAAGACCGCGAAATTTGAACCTAGATGTTTCTCACCTTTTCTTTTTTTTTCATATTTTGGATAAAATAGAAATTCATAAATACTGAAAATAAATTAATTCAATAGAAAATTCATTTTACATTGTGGTTCAATTTTTTTGCATTATTTCTGTTACATATAGTTGGAGAAAAATTTAATTTTCATTGACAATGCTTGCTTATATATTTGTATTTTGTTGTTTATCGTGATAAAATGATTAATTTCAAAACTAATTGCTTTTGGGAAAATGAAGCAAACTTGTTAACTGTCAAACTTTTTCTAAAGAATAGGGAAGTGATACAAACTTTAAAATTATACACGAAAAATGAAAATGCTTGATTTACGAAACAACAAATTTAATTATTTGTGTCGAACTTATACACAATTGTAGAAAACAATAATTTATAGAATAATATGTACAAACATAATTTGTCGGTTTAGTATTAAATTACACAGGCTGTACAAATATAAATTTTACATTTTGTATACAAAGCTTTATACAAACGTTTCACGGCGTCGATAAATTACAATCTTTTGGACTGAATGGCGGCGACATAATATAATAAAATATTTACAATTTTTTTTGTCAGTTTTACATGACCCTTGAAAAGTCGTAGATACGACAATTCCGAGTCATTTACAATAAATATTTTTTTTTTAGAAAATATATTACAATTTGCATTTAGCTTTCTATGTCACAGTTTACGGTTTTTATTTTATTAACTTGGTTTCAATACATTTGGGGAACTTTTTCTCCATCTATTTTAGCAAATTGGTAAAAAAAGTCGTCGATGGTTTCCTGCTCTTCTTTGCTGAAGTTCATTCCAGAAACTACAAACAAAAGAAAATGTAGTTATTAAATCCACAATTTTATAAAAAAATTAACCATAATAATTTAATAATTTACCATAACAATTTAAATAAATTAAAAAGAAAAAGTAATTACCATATTGAGAATCATTTTCGGCATAATTCAATTTCTGTTGTACAGTTTGATAATAGTTTTGACCATTTACGAACTGATTTTCTTCATAATAATTATTATCAAGAATGTTCGTCACTTCATTCTGATTTTGTAGAGGAATCTCGTAGTTAGATTGCTGCTGATTGATATACTGCAATTCGATCTGACCGTTCTGACAGTTGTCGTTTTTCATAATCCGCTGATTATTGTACTGTAATCCATACTGAGACGAGAGCTGAATCGTCTTCGGGATAGTCGTTGCAATTTGTTGCTTTGGTGACTCAGATTCTGTCAACTTTTGGAAACTGAAAAGAATTTTGAAATTAATATTTAAGCAAGTATCAACAAATAATATTAAAAATTATTAAAAATATTAAATAAAAAAGAAGAACAAATAAATTAATAGAAAAGCTTACTTGTAACTTCCATTCGACTGTATCACATTGGTGTTATTATCCACGAACTGTCCCAAATCTTTTGGCAAAACGTCGGATAATTTCAGATGACTGCGTTCGTTTTCCATTTCGTTTGTTTTGTACCTCTTACACCGCTCGTATTCATAACTCGTGTCATAATCTGAAAAAAAAACAACATTTAATAAGTCATACTTAATTTGCTAATTTGAAGCACCAAAATTTGCAATAAAAAATTTACAAAAACACGTACTTGATATTATAGGCAACATCTCAAATTCGATGGGGCTACTAATAGCTCCATCGGAAGGTCTCCTAAGTTCAACCGACACTTTGACTGGATTCTCAATGTCCAGGTTCTTGTAACTGGGAGTGCGGAAAGTGATGGCAGTCTGTTTATGAACATCAGACGAGGTGAAATTGCCTAATCCTTCCCAGACGACATCACCATTCACCTCTTCGAAGAACCGAATTTGAATATCGTCCTTTGACACCTTTTCACACAAGAGAATCATTTCTGTTCCTCCAGAAACGCTTGCTGAATAGTGACTCATCTTGACAATGATCAAATCGTACATTGATTCTGAAAATGAAACGATGAATTGTAATGAATAATTATAAATCACAAGATTCTACTTCAAACTTCAAAAGCAACTTAAATTGACTTGAAAACAAAGCAAATAAAACTTGATTCTAATTACTTTTGTCATAGATAGGGTCTGAAACTACAGGAGGGATGACCGCAACATATTTCGTGCCAGTTTTAATAAACCCCTGGAATGCCAGTCGAACCGCATTCAAATCAATTGTGGTAGGTCGCATCTTGTGATCGTAACCATCTGTAACAATCAAACAAAAAGTTAATTGAATGAAAATCCAATAAAAAAAAGAACAAATTTAAAATGAAACAAAACAAGTGAATACTCACTTTCAAAAGGGTCGATCTTTTTAGCTTCCCTTTCGTGAATGCACTGGACAACGTCCTTCTTCTTGGCGCACTGGATGCCGAGGCTGCTGAACTTGATGACTTCGCCACCGTTGACGGTTAGACAGATGATCCCGTCCTCAGCGAACTCCTTCGACGTAATTTTGTGAGGATGAACTTTGTAAGGTGCATGCTCGGTCACACACGAGACCACAATCTTGACCTTGCCGGTGTAATTGTGCACTTTTATCGCAGGAAACGTTTTCTTCTCGGGGGTGCTGCGCACTCCGGGGATGTTGCCAGCAGGCCTCCCCTCGCACTGGTACCGAAACCGCATGGCTCTGCTGGCAGGTTGCTCCACGATCTCGATGTAAGGCCTGTCTATTTGCGGATTCATCGGGATCGGAACCGCCGGGTTCGTTACACTTTGCATCCCTGAATTCACTCGTCGTTTTTGATTGTCATTCTGGTCAAAAGCTTGCAGCTCGATGGCGGGAGCGCCCCTCATATTTAGCGGCGTGGACATCTTCAGTTGATTTTGCAAGTTGTTCTGTTGCATTATGTACTGTTGGTCCGAATAAGCCATCCGACACCTGTCCATGTACGGCGAGTAGTGCTGAACTGGCATGTTCACATTTTTCATCGGCATCTGGATTTGTCTCATGCTGTTCATCCGCATTGCTATCAGGGGCTGCCTCTGATTCATCGAGATCTGGTTGGTAGTCTGGGTACCTGTTACTGCTGGTCTGTACATCCCATTTTGGGGAAATCCCGTTAGCTGCACGTTCTGCTGCACTTCGTTGTAGTTTTCGTCTGGAAAATGTTCAGATTTGGATTTAGATAAACATTCTGTTAAATATGAGTGATTTTTGTTTTAATTTTGTGATTCAAGTACTTACATCCTTCAGGATACAAAATTCCTGTGTTCTCGCAGTTCTCGTAAGACTTCATCCCGATATATTTGATCTCTTTAGGCTTGAAACTGAAACAATATTGGATTTTGTTATTGAATACAAATTATTATTAAATGTGTAAGTGTTGTTTTAATTTATTAAAATTTAATGAATCGTTTGAAATGTTTCAAAGATGCTTGGGTCTTGTCTTGGGATTTTTGGCTGGGAATTTTGCAACGGTTTGTTTTTCGAGTTGAAACCGGTAGTGTGAATTGCTCATAAGAGGACTGCAGTTTTCTTTTATGTTCTTGCTATTTAACGCCAAAATACTACCTGGAACGGCTACAGGTATGTAGGATTTGTAAACTGGCGAACAATACCAAATAAGGATGACTAAATTACGGGAAAATTTTTGACCTACGACCGAAGAGAGCTTAAAAATTATTATCTCCCCGAACAATAGAATTAAATTCTAAAACAGAACTAAAAATTTTCGTGATTAATCACCCGAGTCGACTTGTTTGTACAAAACAAAACTTTGACAACGGAAGCACACGTGGGACCGTACAAGAGTCTAATTTTCTTTTTATTTTCCATCTGTCGAGTCAACTCGTTATCCTGATTTTAACATTTTTTTAATTTTTTTAAGTTTATTTATTAGTTTGATTGTAAATTTGCGTTGCGTTTCTTATTTTGGTATTAGAATTTCATTTTCGAAAATAAATTAAAGTAACAATATCAGAGACGCCGAAAAACTGAAAAGGTCGGTCATGAAAATAAACAGATCTACCGAATCGGACAATAAAATTCGTCACAATGATCTACTTAATCATCATCCTCAGAAAAATGTCTGAAACAAAAACATTTGAGTCCTTTTTTCTATTATATTGTAACCCTTTTCTTCATAAATAATTAAAATGATTCCAACCGAAGTTTCACCACGTAATCCGTAAATAGATTTTAGCATTCTATCTTCTCTCTCCAAAATGCAAAGGTATGGAATTCAATTATGTCCAATGATTTATTATTATTCATATTTTCAAATATTGAACTTGAAATGAAACAAAACAAAAAAGAAACTAACATGAGATGTAAAATACAAATACAAAATGTAAATTAAAAAAATGATAAATAGAAAATCGCTTGTTTAAAATAAATAAATAAGTGGATGGAAAATGTAGAAACAAACATTAAAAAGGCTGATTATTTGATAATTCATTGGGGGCCGTTAGAAAATTTGTAAGAAACTGGGAAATCCTTTGTCTCGTTAAAAGCAAAATGAACTCGTAAATCATAGATAAGAATGAGTGTTTCAAGTATTTTGTAGTGAAATATTTATGGTCTTGTGAGCTCGATATTACCAGTGCATTCTCTCACCTGAAGCTACAAATTTCCCCGACACCCATAGTAACTGTTTACAAACGACGTGCCAGGCAAAGACGTTGCGCACTGTCCTTTTGTTTTAATGATGCGACGTCTTTGAACGTCCACCAAATTTACCAGCAGGCCAAATGGTCTCTATTAGTTTTCTCCAGGCATGTGCCTCCGAACCTCACGTTTGTGTGTAAATGCACTTTAAACCTTGACAAATCATAAGATTATGATATTGAGAGAAACAAGACGGTTTAGCGAGGACACAAAAATGTGCAGGTGATGTGTCGAGATATTTATGACACCCCCATGCAAGAACAATTGGCCCTAATAATACCTCTTTCATTCAATCGTCAATTTTAAACGCACGAGCTAACTATTTTTCTTAACATTATTATTTTATTTTTCAACATTTCTACTTGAGTGAACAAAAAAAAAAATCTTCACGACCCAATCCCATGACTCATTATTTTTTTTGTTTGTTATTTTTGGTTTTCTTTTTTTTCTGGGTTTTCCCTGCTTCAAACGAAGAAACTGATTTTTGATAAGAAAATCGTTTCGAGAGAACCGAAATTGTGTAAAAGTGATTTCTTTTAATTTCTTAAGTCAGTCAGTCAGTAATTTCGCCAGTCTCTGAAGTCTTTGAAGGAATAAGTAGATTTGTGATCATGGAGACGGAATAACAATAATGTCGGAAACTTGTAAATTTGATAATTGTCCCTTTGAAAAGCCCCAGAAAAAGGTACTTAGAACAGATGTTCAAACTTAAATGGTATAATCTCGGGATTCCCTGGGCATCATTTTCTCGACCAAAATTTTGTGAAACTTTTTTTTCCTCTACAATAAATAATCTTTTTTTTTTTTTTTTTGTCATTCAACAAATTGGATGTTGACTCTAGCACGTTTTTCGATTCATTATTTTCTACTATTTGAACGAAAATGAATCTTTGAATAAATTGAATGAATTCATTTAATTTAAAATAAGATTTGAAATTGAAAATCAAAAAATGAAATAATATTATCGAACGAAAAATACTGTTACAAAAAATAAGAACAAATTGATTCAATTTGGTTGAACAGAAATATTGTTTATTTGGATTCAGAAATTGGATTTAACCATCAAAATGGTTTACTAACAAATTCCTCGTTGATAAAAACATTAACTAACAAAGTTTAAAAAGTTAACTACAAATATTTAAACTTACAGTTGTCTCTTTTATTATTTAAATAACATAGTGTTTATTGATTAGAAAAATTGATCACACACGTTTAAAAAGTTAACTAATTAACAAAGATTAATTAAACTCACGTTTTATATAATCACTGAGAATTTTGTAACTGGAAATCCATACGATCCGCGACACACTACAGCAGCGGTAACGCGTTTGAGGTTGACAAAAATCGTTCACTGCAAGTACATTAATTTGATGTGAATCGGTCAAGGAACTTCCGCAGACTGACTTAAGTTGCAACGAGCAACTGCATTTTGTCCGATGATTAGAACTACCTGCAAAACCATTTTCTCAGCCAATCAGAATACAACTTGCAGGTATGGCGTCCCAATAAGGCCCATATATTTTCCCCAAAAGTACACAAATCCCAAACACCATCTTCTAAGAATTTACTTTACAACGTTGCATTTTATATCTAAAATTTAAAGATAATATAAAATGTAATTTAAAAAAAAACAACATTGCTCCTGGTAAATGATAATGAATATTTTTCAGTAGCCGAAGTAATTGATTTTATTTAAACTCGGCAAATGAAATGTGATCCAATTTGATTTTATTGATCCTTACAGAACATTTATTATATTACATTTATTATTACAGTTTTTAATTTTATTAAATTAATTTAGAAACTGTAAGCTTATTATTAAGTTTTATTTTAAATAAGCAAATTTGTAATAAATAAATAATAATAAATTTGAAGAGTGGAAAAATAAATGAGTTTTATCAGCAGAAGATGCTTATCTCAAGTACCGGATTTTGAGTTGTAATTTGTAGCCGAAAATGCAGGTTGATTGTTTGTGCTGAGGACCGGCAGCAGAAGTTGAAGAACGAAACGACGCTCATCCCTCCTGCCGTCATCAATTTGTCAGGGCTTTTTCGTATTTTCCTTTTTTCTTTTTAAAAATCTCATTGTTGCCGGTACTTATAACAATCTATTTTGTTCAGTCGACCAACGTGATTTTTCGAAACAATACACGGTCAACCAGAGGCTTACTCTCCAAGTCCTACTTGTAGAAATAATTTATAAATGGTGTTGACAAATTTATTCGTTACAATGAATCATCAAAAACTGTTTACGTGTGAAGGCTCTAATTTTGAAATTTTTCGATGATTGATTTGAGATGACTTTTTTTTTCAAGGCTGTATCAACGATCTTTGTTCAAGTTTTTGTATTAACATTTTCGGTGAAAAATTCTTCATTTTTTTCTTCTCATTTTTTGTTATCATAAAATTATAACAACTTGAAAATGTCAGATCGGTCAGGATAAGCTTAAAATTGAGTTTTTCGAAATGTTAAAAATATTTGGCCCTAATCAAAAGTCTGAACAAACAACAAGTATGGTTCTCGGCCCTGAGGTTTTTGTTTGTGAGTCTTTCGTTTTGAGAAAGGTTGTTGAAAGATAAAATTATTAAGATATATACAAAACAGTTTTGGCGACGGAATACAAAAGATTGCAAGGCAACTGACTATATCGAATTTTTACAAGCTGATGATTTAATCAATTGTGCAACAAGCCGCTATAAAATTAATGGTTACATGCGCATTTGTTACGATTCCGTTACGATTGCAATACGTAACGGATTGGAATCATTTTTTTTATTTTCCATCATGACACTCATCAAAACATTGGAATCATCTTTTGGTTATGCTGTGATGCGAAATCTACCTAAAATATAACAAACATTGTGGGATCAATTGCAAAGTCTCCGAAGTCCGCTTACACCTAAACTTTGTATATGATTAGTAACACGGGTAATTAGTAACCCATCAATTTCACGTTTAAATTTTCCACGGAGACTCTTCGAATGGACAATCGTTCGTGAAAATCATTGAACAATCATTTACCAAGAGATGCATCGTTGAATCGTCTTTTTTTTTATTTTTCCCTTCATTCAAACAAAAAGTTAACCTTGTAACTGCGAGTTGCACTCGGCTGCACTGACATGTAAAGCGATGCACAGTGCTGCACCAAGTATGAGCCAATTTATGCGCTTCTTTTCAGCGGCATCAAAAAAAAATGCGCGAATAAAAAAAATGTTTCATGACACAAAACCGGTTTGAGGCGAACATTTTATGGTGCGAACCATCTTTGTTCGTATCATTCAGATTTGGAATCAAGGTCATCGGCGAGGATTCGTCTTTATCAATGACAATCGGATTGGTTTTGAGTCTGTAGATCCCGCGCGCACCCACACCTCAAGTTCAATGATTGTCCTTGTCGCTTGGGTTACGAAAAAAAAAAAAAGAAAAAAATATGACGATCAGTTGACTAAAAATAGTCATCAATCGTACATCTGATGGGCAAAGCGTGATTGATAAAAGGGACACGGCTGATGTTGATATACCGCCCCTCTCCACAAAGTGAAATGTTGGTTTGAAATCGTCGCAAGCTTGCCGGCGCGACGTTAGTCTTATTTTCAAATCGGCCGACGAAACGTGACACGATGAACGCGCGCGTTGCGATCATTTTTTTTGCCCTTAGTGTCTGTGCCGAAAATGTCACGGAGACCGTCGTTCATGATAACAACGCGCTCACTAAACTTGTCAAGATGTTCTCTAAACCTGGTGCTTTTAAAAGGGTAACTATTGATCAATAAATTGTTGCTAGTAATTAATGCTTGTTTCAGAAATATTTTTTAATCAAAACAGAAATTCAACTTTATCGTCGAGTTAATCAAGTTGTTTGAATTGATTGAAAGTGAAGTTGCACTGATTTCTTGTATGCAAAACTTTTAAAGGTCATCAATGAAAGATGCAAAATTGAAACATTCCAACAAATTATATTTATTAGGAAAAAGATTATGCAAAAAATGTCACGATTTTATCTGCAAAAGAAGTTAGTTGCATTAGGTGCTATTAAAAACTTTCATCAATTTATTTTCAAAATGAGATCCTGTGATTATTGTTATTAAACGAAAAAATTAACTTCATTATTCTTAATTCAATACTTAGTGATAAGTAATAGAAAAAACAGAGTAATGTTTGTTGTGTCAGTTTTTCTCTTGAATTACCGTGTCAAGAGTGATGAAAAGTAGACGTAAAAGTGTGTATATATGTCGTACTTACACATGTGCATACAGGAAATCATGGAGAGAAATTAGTTTTTGCTGTTGCGCGGAACAAAAAAAGCGACCTAATTGGAAACTATGAACACATTCGCGTAACGGGAAATTTGATATGTTAACTTGTAATGTTCATAGAATACTAAAAGTGTAACAAATTCATTATCCCTAGCTCTTTCGTGTTCGTCGAACGAACCTAAATTGATTGTTCCAATTGATAGATCTATTTTAATCTGATGTAACTCGGTCATATAGTTTTATCTCGAATAATGAAATTAGTTGAATTAAAAAAAAATCAAGAAAATGTTTCAATATGCATCCATCAATTTATTTAATATAAACTTTTATTTACAGATGAATATAATATTTGGCGAAAACTCAGTTGAGGAGACTTCAACGACTTGTCCCAAAGGCGAGCAAGGTCTTGAATGTAGAAGAGCCGAAGCGCGACGCTCAGCGGACTGTCCAATGGGTATATTTAATATTTCTTTTTCACTTCACAAAATTACAAATTTTAATTTCGATGTAAAAATTAAAATGTGTATCATTTTTCAGTCAAAATTCTCAAATTTTCAAAAAT
This sequence comes from Trissolcus brochymenae, assembly GCA_030523145.1. Lineage (NCBI taxonomy): Eukaryota > Metazoa > Arthropoda > Insecta > Hymenoptera > Scelionidae > Trissolcus > Trissolcus brochymenae. The sequence goes on from JAQQRF010000603.1 coordinate 141,308, forward strand.
GCCATGAAAAATGATATTTGTATAATTTTGTAGGTTGTTTGAAGCGAGTAAATTGTTGTTTTAGAAAAGCCCACACGTAAAATTTCATGCCATGAGAGTTGAAAAGGTCAGTGAACGAGGCGGCTAATAATATTGAACGGTACTATTGATTACGATGTTTATTGGTTAAAGAAAAAACCGTTCGACTTCCGGTCGCGAATCTTTTTATTATTCGCTGTACGTGTGATCACAATGCATTATCCGGCCTTGGCAATAACCACTCCCATCTAATCGATAGGTGCGCCAATAAATCGCTATTTTGATTTTCCAGAAAAATCGTTACAGATAGGACATCAAAAGTCGGTGTTTGTTTCACGTTGACACAATTGAGCGTTGCACAAATTTGAAGAAAAAAAATTGCCTGACAAATTTGTGTTTTCTGAGATGCAACGTAAATACTTTTTTTTATCCAGCGTCATCAGTTATGAAACTGAGAGTAAAAGCTGTACCAAATGTGAATCTCATTTCAAGTCATTTCACTTCACTTTCAATAACGAATCCATCAAATTCATGGTGCTTTTCAACAATTTATTTTCGTTTTTTTTCTCACTCAAAAGTTTGTCAAAACAAAACCGATCACTCTCACTTAATTTCCATACGATTTTCCATCGTTTCTTAATAAATAATTCTATTAGAAAGCACACGTGCCGAACTTCAAATTCGACTTTTCGAGTAGGCATAAATTTCTATACATTGCGCAGATAAATTGTATATCATAATGATTAAGATTGTGAATCAAAAATTTATGTAACTCAAAGTGACAGTCGGACGCATAAAAAATGAGCAATAAATAAAACGAGAGTGGATAAGAAATGACTGATTGTGGTGATGTTGGATGATAAGAGTTGAAAACGAATGGACGTTGAAATTCGAACCAAACAAGAATGGCAAGAAGATTACAAGTGAAAGGGTTACAGCTGCGACGTTTGGTCTTTCTTTTTATTTCTTTTTTTTTATAAATTAAACATATAAGAGGGCACCTAAATCTGCTCTCATTATTGATCAGTGTCTGCGCAAGATCTTATCTCCACCCAGGCCGTTCTTTTCATGTTTGTTTTTTCGCTCATATTTTTTTGTTTTACAATGAGAAAGTTCCTTGAGTTATGCGATGATTCGCTGTTGGCTTTTGATTCAACTTTTTCCTGCCAATTGTTTTCCTCGTGAAATGCACTGACGTTTCAATGCAATGTTTATCTGCCAACCGTTCTTTTTTTCTATATTAAACTACACTCTATTATCTGCTATTCATCATCCCTTATCAAAAGTGTGATTTGATGAAAAAGTAAGAAAAAAAAGCTCAAGCAAATCCGTTCGAGCTCAAATTTACCACTTTTACCATTGATAATCAACTTTCACAATAATTTGAAATTATTGATTGGTATTCATCAGATCAACTTCTCTGTAACATGACCTAAATATGTGTCCCTGACGTCAAATACTTTCGTTGAGATGTTCCAGCGACGAAATCGCATTAAGATTGGTGTTTTAAAAAATATCATCCTCTTTTTCGCCGCGACGACAAACTTGTTTGAAATCGTGTTCAAGTTGGTATGTGTGCACATAAAAAAGGAACGTCCATGAAATTTTCCTGCAGAACGTGATCAGATTAATGGCATTTTTTTGTAATTAAAATTAAAAAGAAGATGACATTTTTGGTGAAATTAAAATTTGTAATATGTTTAATTAAATTGAATAAATTACACATCAAAAAAATTGTTCCTTTCAGGTGACTGTTACTGCAACAGTTGCTCGCTGGCTGGGCCGGAATTGTGGACTTCTTGCTGCAAAGACAGCATGCGTTGCTGTTCCCATTTGGCTGCAGCCTGTCGCAATTGCGATCAACCGTCGCTCTATTTATTCTGCGCGAAACATTTCAAAAAGTGCATACATCAGTTGAATGAAAAAAAAATCAACCAGAGCTGAAACCTGGTCCTATAAATAATAATTAAGACAAACAAAAGTTGCCCTATTAGTTCCACCTTGAAACGTCTCAAACGATTGACACACTTAACTCATAAATGGAGACTGTGATATTGAATATGTTTATGTATCATTTTTGTTTGCTATTGTTATTCTAAGATTCACCTTACTATTAATGTTAGGAAAGCCAGTAATGTATAATGCGAGCTGTAAGCAAAGATATAAAAATTTTATGATAAATTTTTTTTAACAATGACAAAAGTGGATGTAATCGTAGATTTAAGTGAAATTTAATACTATTTTCAATTAGAATAAAGTTCTTTACTTTGTTGAAGTTCTTTTTCTGTCTCTTTCTTTATATAGATGAAAAAACAAGTTGTACTAAAAAAAACGGAAGATTGTAATCGGATCGAATGATAGCACAAATTGGTTGACAGTTGTTAACTCGATGACTAAATAGCAGTGCCGAAAAAAATTGTCCGGTGATGAAAACGTTGCGTAATTCGCGCGCAATTGATGCAAAACCTCGAAACTTAGAAATTTGTTCGAAATCCTGTTCAGCTGGTATGCCTGGTTTCAATAGAAATAATAAAAGAAAAAACTTTCGTATCAATTGCTAAAAAGCTATAATCTAAAATCGACACTTTTATTAATAATGAAACAATCTTATTATTTACCGTGAAAGTTACTATTAAACCATCGTTTATACCTTCTCATTATTACGTTAAAGAAAGAAAAATATCATTCTATTACAGATGAGTGAAACGATCAATATCATTTCGAATTCTCAGCAATGAATATTAATGAATTTTTACCATAGATATACAAATCAAACTTTCTATATATAATCATGGAATGATGCAATTTAGGATAACATTTTTGACAAATTTTTGACAGAAACTGACTTCTTCATCAGTTTCAAATAAGGAACAAGTGTTTACAATCATTGACAATCTTTATTCGTTTATCTCTCATAATATTCAGTGTTCGATGATTATCTTCTAATAACATTAATTTGAATTTCGGTTACAAGCGCGGCGCTTCTTCTCTATCCAAATACGCAAGACCTTTACAATTCAGCCAATAGAACGTCGTAACATTTTATACCTTAAATAATAACGATTCACTAGGCCTTTGACGCGCTTGTACGTCCAAGTTTGAATCAAACCTGGTCGCAAAGAAATTCCAAATAAATAAAATTCTACACAAATTTTTTGTTGCCAGTATATGGCTTTTATGAGACATTTTTTATTTTTTTTAACCAAATAATAGGATTTTTACAAATTTTATTATTACTGACAGTTTAGACAAAACGATTATGACAATAGTTTGAAAGAATTTGAATCAATGAAAATTTGAAAGAAAAAAAAAGAGTTGTTGGCTCGCTTTCTTAAACATTTTAATTTAAAATCTCGCTTGTCTCTTTCGCTCGTCTCGTTCATCCTGGTACAAATACATGAGTTCATTCATAAGTCATGCTTAATCACAAAGAAGCACGCACGTGGTCCATCCCTGAATATCATTCTCGCCGTAATAATTTGTCTATATTTATACAAAAAACACAGAGATCTTGGTCTATTATGCGATGGTAGAATTATAAGTAATAGTTCTATAAATATGTTCCTATGGGTTACTTTACGAGTTTGAAAATTTTTTATCTATTGCGTAGTGCAAGGAGAGACACGATTATGCTAAATTCGTCGCGCGATACAAAATTTCGCTTTGAAATTTTATTTTTTTTTATTTTTTTTTTTTTTTATGGGATCACGCGCGCAACAGTTCAAGTGCAAACAATTGCAGTTAGAGACTTGTTTTCAAAAGTAAATAACACATCTTCTTCTTCCTTTTTACAGATTTTTAATGCGCTTTGTCCCAAGTCGATTGCAATTTCGTTCAATCACCACTAAGAATGGGACGCTACTTGATCAGTCACAGGGATAAACATTCCCTACTTTCAAAATTAGAGGGCGTTCTTTAGATCTGACCCCGCACAAATCACCGTATATGAATCAATCAAAGTAGTACAATTTTTAATACCATGAAGGTGTTGAAATAGAGAGTCGCGATTAATTGATCATTCATGAAACGGGGATTAATGGGTTATTGTTTTTTGTTGCGTCATTTACAAGTGACACGTTGTTGAGTTGACATAGTCGCCAGTTTTGGTTTAAAATGAAATAATAAATTATCCTGAATAGTGGAAAACAAATACGTGTTAGTACACAAAAAACAAAGAGAATGAGATGTGTAGTCCAAGTAAAACGGACGAATATGCCCGACTCATTTACACAGTAGCAATAAAAAAATGTTTGTTACAAACAATCAAAAAACCACCCTCCTCCACGCTTGGTAGAAACGTTGAATGAACATTACCGATTTCTATCTTGTGTTATATATTGTACAATTATATATTTATACACAAAAACTTGCCTTGTGTCCGAGAATTGTGATGTTTGTGATTTCGCATTTTATTTTTGTTCATGCATGCATTATTGCTTTAGGAACTTGAACAAAAAATCATTAGATTTCAGTTTAATCGTTATCATTTTTTTGTACTTATACAAAACTTTAAAATAAATAATTATAATCGTTCGCAAGAACCGGCATGGACATTACATTGAAATACTTGTTGAATCTAAAATATACGCTTATAAATGTACACTTAATTTTTTATTACTGAAACATTTTTTTAAACATTTGTAACTTTGTTAATTTATATATATGTATAATTAATTACATAATAGGTCGGTTTAAATTTACAATAAACAGTAAGTAAAAAAAGTTGTTTGCAAAAATGTGAACCAATTTTTTTTTGCAAAATCATTTATTATTAATTAAAATATGCACAACATAAATAAACTTTGTCGGTGTATCTTGCGAACGAAAATCTTTGTGATTTCATGTCACATTCAAATATAGCGAACTTGTATGAATTCGTGTGCACAAGTGTTGTTATGAATGAGAAAAGCCCTGATTTTTCTCTTTATTTATCAGAAAGATCTAAATTTATATTTTACAAGAACATGGAGTGATCTTACGATTTTGTGCGTGTACGTCATTGTACATATCAGGATTCATGAAGAATCAAAACAAAAACAAAAACCAAAGAGAAGGATTTTCCAGAATAAACAAAAATTATTATTAGTAGATATAAGAGAATTGTACAAATTGATGTCATTGCTCGATAAAACACCAATCTTACAAATGGTGAACCTATGAGATTTTTTGTTTTGCATTCAACAGAGAAGTGACATAAAATAAAAAGAACAGGTCGCATTGTTTGAGTCGACAAGAAATTTATTTGTCGATTTTTAACACCAGTGGTGTCTTTGTTTCTTTGTTCTTATTTTCTCTGTCTTGTCCATTCATTTATTTCAATCGTACCTAATTCAATTGAGGGCAAGTGAGAAATGAGAAGAAAAAAATGTGAATGAAAAAAAGGGGCCTCAGTCAAGTTGCAAGTTTCGTTCGACTCCATGGTAATGAGTCATTTGTGAGCATTTTAGTATAAAGATTCGTAAAAGTTGGATTAAACCTTGTCTAGGCGAGCGCTCGGTTACGTTTTCCAGTTGTGCGGGTGTGCACGAGTTGGTGCCTGGCTGGATTGCGCTTGTGCGGCTTGCGATGGTATCATATCGAGAAGATACTGACGCTGCAAGTCCGCAGCCTGTCGCTGAAGCTCGACGAAACCTTTGCCTCCAGCTGCTTGTGCCATTGCTAGTTGATATGGGTACAGAAGGGGGTTAAAGGGCGGCATCATATGAGCAGGCAACGGTTGATGCGGTGGTAGTCCTGCTACTGGATTCTTCGACAATTCTACAATGGAAATGAAATTGATATAATTCAATGTGTCATCAATTGATAGAATAGATTAACTTTTCAGAAAAATGTTTTAAATCTGTAATCTGTATTGATTATGAAAAGAAATAGTCATTACCTCGGATGAGCTGCTGGTGTATAGCAGCAGCTGCTGCTGCGTGATGTGGATTGAATTTGCCTCCTTCAGCAAGCTTGGCGAGTGGATGTTCTTGGTGCTTTGGCGCCGGGGGCGTTGGCGCCGACTGTGGAGCTTGCGGCACTTGTGGAGGCGGGGCCGGTGGAGTAGCTACTCTTCTAGTAGGAGTAGCTGCCTTTGGAATCGGTTTAGGCGTCGGTGGGTCCGGACTTGGACATGCTGCTTGGGCCAGTCTTTGCTCTATCTCCTGTTCCTGTTGCAGTGCTTTTACGAAAGCCGTTTTCAGCCTAAAAATAAAAACATTTGATGATTTAATCGATTTTCTATAGTGAAATTGAAATTGAATTAATTGTTCGAGCTCATACCGATTAGTATGTTCAGCTTTGAGCGCCTTTTTAACATTAGTCGTAACACAGTGTTCACAAATAACACGCGGATCCCGTCCTGCGGGCGGTCTCTGGAAGGTAGCATGTTGCCCACGCGGACCATCTTTTTTACTGCTACTAGTTGGCTTCTCCCACTTCCAAACTGGCGTAAAGTCTGTTTTGCATTGCGTGCATTCGAAAGGCTCGGGCGGCGGTGGAATCGCTGGCTCTTTCGTTATGAAATCCACCACGTGCTCCAAACCGACCAAGTAGATGAACTCTGTATTTGAAGGGTTCGGGACGAAATGCATCTCCGGGGGTGGGGGCTTAGGCGGCGGAATCTGCAGTAACGTCTTTTCCAGCTGCTTACGCAGTGCTAGTTTCGCTGCTGCTTGACGCTGCGCCGGTGTTTGATTATCCTCCCGGGGCGACCTCTCCTGAAACATAGCGCGACACTAAAGAAAAGCTCCAGTCCAAAATGATCAAAGACTATCACGGTCTACTTTGACGTCGAATTCATATTTTGATTCATGATAATAATCATGCAATGACAACATCACACATAATGCGACAACATGATACGAATGCCTGTACCTGTTCCGGTATTGCGGGGGTGTTTAATGATGCGGAGGATTTATTTTCTTGAGAGCCGACAAGCTGCTTTCCAGTTTTAAAACATTGATCAATTTTTACAACTCGTCAAGTTTCGAATCAAATTGTTGATAGCAAAATTTAGACAATTTAGAGAAGAGGACATTTGTAAATGAGAGATGATACGGTTGCGAAACGGTATGAAAGAAAAGTTCACCTGGTGGACAGGAGAGGGAGTCGGATCCTTGGTGGATCGTTCGGTTCTGTCTGTCGGTGTGTGGTAGCTTGGCACACTAGGCGTTCCACTGGATGGTCTACTTCTTGGATGAGGTGGCTGCGGTATCACCATGTTCGGTGGCATCCCTGTGCTCGACGTCGCGGAACGCGCTACCGTCGGTGGTAACAGCATTCCTGGATGCGGTGCATGCAAACTTGTATTTCGACTTGGCGCTGGTTGACCTCGCAATAGCGGCGGTGGCGCTTTACTTGTCCTATGACTGCAAATCATTTTTCATTTGTTATTTTGTGATGACAAAGGAGAAACAACATTTTTTATTTTATCAATATAATTCAAACCGCTTATAAACGTATCATATATAAAAAAGCATTTTACCTATGAGGTGCAGGTTGTACTGTTACAGGGGGCGGCAATTTCGTTGTTACTTTCGGAACAGCCGCGATATTTTCTTTGAGCTGTTGAGATTGTCTCAACTTTTTTAACAGCACCAATTTCATCTCCTCGGATCTCAGCTCCTCGCGAAGCTTTCGCAACATTCTCTGCCGCTCAGCCAGTTCGTCCGAGGATAACTCTTTTATAGGAAGCAACGGTGGCATTTCCCCAACTGATGAAATAGAACCAATAATTAATTTTCATTTAAAAAATAGAAATAAACATATTTTTATTTTCACGTAGGTTTCAAAGTTGTAATTACGTAAAATTGTCTATTTGTTTCTTTCATTTATAATGATATGATTAATGAATCAATCTGAAAGACCAACCATCATCGTTATCAGAAACGTTTCCATTAATATAACCGTTGATACGGGGCTCGTCGGGGCTCTCAGCATAGCTTCTTTCGATCCTCGGCCTTAAATTTCGCCGAGTACGTCTGTCATCCGCAGACTTTGGCGCCAAGATACCGCGCGTCGCATTTTGAATGTTGCGTGCTTCAGGCATGTTGTTATCGATATTGAGACTAGCTGAATAATGCACTCCCAAATCCAACGCCGGACTAGCGTCACTTGCTGTGTTGGCAGGCACGTTCGGGCTATCTCTTCTGCTACTGCTACTAAAATTCAAATACCAATAAATGATTATTCAATATTTACATGATCATTTTTTACTTTCAATACTTACAAATTTGTTAATTAACATTTTCGATCCTTCTATCTTACCTTACACTTAAATCCACAACCGCATCTCCATCAGTATCCATAGCTTCCATTGTAATTTAGAACTACAAAAAAGTGGATAATCAAAAATTAGTAACAATCAAACACAAACATTTGGAAAGAAAGAAAAAAAAATGGAACGAAAGGAAGGAACAGGACGAAATCATTGGGCGACGGTTTTGGTATTTACGTCAGCCAAACTTAACCTCAATTTTACACTTGCATGCGGTACGGAGACGCCAATGAGGCCGGAGTTGAATCGCGCAACCCGAGCGTCGATTAATTAACGTCTTTGAGTTTCCGATTTGTCGCTGCTCTTTCAACAATGATACTGTTTAACCGAAAAAAAAGAAACACCTATTGTCACTTGAACTTGATCTGACATTCATTGTCAACAGTCGTTCAAGTTTAACTAGTCTAATGAGCTGTCGAATCGAGGGCAAAGTATTCATCGCTACGATTCAATTTCAAATGACCTCTATATTATGGCCAAAACAAAAAAAATCACCTTTTATTGTGGTTTGTCATTTATTTATAATTCAGTTAGTTGTAATAATAAGTTGTTTACTGGAGATTCTTTTTTTCTGCTTTTATTAATTGTTTATGAAAACAAAATTTGATGAAGAACAAAGTAAATGCTAATAAATAAATGATAATATGAAAAGAGTTTAAAGACAACAAGGTATAACGCGCGGACAAGTAAAAAAGGTAAGCGATCGACTGGAATGACACTTAATTTATTCAGCCATCCCTTGAGCGAAGCAATCTAAAAATATGTGTAACCTTCGGAGCGCATAAACTGCCGATTCTTGTTTGCAGCAAAGCTGGGATAACACGCGAAAATATAGAGGGACTGAAATCAGGTCCATTTTCTACTTCAACATTCGTGTTTCTTAACGCAAATGCATTGCGGAAGTTCAACCTTGGAGTGTGCCTCTTCTTTTTGACCTTCAACCGGTTCTCCAGATGCACAAAAAAAAAATGATTTTCAAAACAAATAGAAAAAACAGCTGATCAGTTTTTTATACCGCTAATAACACCGCAAAATTATATCAATTAAAATAAAACAAATGACTTCAAAAATTAAAAATAAAATTGAAATCAAAGAAATGGGATTGAACAAATAAAATTCAAAAAGGAAAATTTAAAGAATACAATTTAAGAAATGAAAATGAGATTAAAAAAAGCGTAAAAAAATAAAATTCAAAAAATTAATTTAAAAATGAAAAAAAATTGTTTTTTTTTTTTTTTTTTTTTTTTTTTTTTTTTTTTTTTTTTTTTTTTTTTTTTTTTTTTTTTTTTTTTTTTTTTTTTTTTTTTTTTT